>JAOBAT010067205.1:0-46248 GCA_026413305.1 Hydrozoanthus tunicans
AAGTTGGGTGAAGTATGCCAGCTGGATGTAGCATGTAAGTTGGGTGAAGTATGCCAGCTGGATGTAGCATGTAAGTTGGGTGAAGTATGTCAGCTGGATGTAGCATGTAAGTTGGGTGAAGTATGCCAGCTGGATGTAGCATGTCAGCTGAATTGCTCAAGGTAACAGAAGGGAGTGTTACGTTTAATTAGGGTAAACAGGCAAGCTAATCTATCCTACCTTGCTGTTCGGCAAGTTGTGTCTGTAACTGGAGACTCTGGACAGCAGCCGTATCTTTTCTACTGTCTTGATATACTGAAACCTTTTTTGGCATTGCTGCAAAGAACGGAAGAAAAGTACTTGTCGATGACAAGTGAAAGATATTTCTTTCCTTCGCGGCTCCACAAATATCTTCCAGTGGTCATTTTCACTTCAAAGAGTTTAGGGGATAATTGTCAACTATCCTCCTCATTTAAAACAGTACAAGCATTATTTAATAATTTATGTTATTTGTCACGAGATTGGTATTGTACAATTCTTTAATGAATCCTGAGTTCAGAGGATAATTGTCAACTACCCACCTCATTTAAAACAGTACAAGTGTTCGTTTTAATAAGTTGTTTTTCACGAGATTGGTATTGTATAATTCTTTGATGAATTCTCAGTTACCTGTTTTTTTCACGTAGCACCACACTTTGCCTTGCGGGCTGTACCAACTAACTTCAGGCTCACTTATAAACATGTCGTCATAGCAACAGTTAGCTTTTAAGCATTGCTGTGGAGTGACCATTGGATTCTTGAGGCTGCCGCATTGCTGCCTTTCAAATGACTTCTGTTGACACATTGGCTCTGAAACCATCAAGAAGAATACTTTAATTGTATAAAAGAGATTCCACGCACTTAATGACCCATCGTCAATTCATTTCTACTCTCACCTAAGGGTTTTCTCTTTTGAATGAGTAAAGGAGCTGCCAGGTCGTGATAAAGATTAGGTCCCGGATGTTGAGTAAAGCCGTAATGAGCGGTAACGACTGTTCCGTAACCGGGTTGGAAATGAACACCACATCCAACTCTCCTCGCATCCGACCTTACTAATGTTTGAAAATTCTTCTTTTTATTTGAGCTACCACCAGAATTGATGTTGAAACCGTCCTTTAATTCCGAATACCAGCTTCTCACAGCAGACGGAATTGCCACGCGCATTTTTCCAATTCCTTTCCATGCCCAGCTCTTCCATGCTATACTTTCCTCATATTTTCCATTACGTTTGGAATTTTGAACACTACCCATTCTCCCTTGTTGGTCAGACCATGTTTGTGCAGACTTTGCCAGCCCAGGATCACATCTTAGCGGCGGTGCATTGTGAAGGGATCGATAATAATTGTGCTGTATGAGGCATAACTGCTGACACTTGGGACCACACACTGTCAAAAGTTGAAAGTGAGGCACCACGTCACTTACATTACATTATGTTACTTTGAATTTTTTTACTTACGAAAATATTCGAAACTTTGAATTTTCGAACAAAAAAAGGTCCGGAACTTTAATCTGCCGAGAAACTCAACTTTTAAACATCAGAATTTCAAAAAGTTTCAAATAAAGATTGAGAAAGAACAACTATTGCAGTGCTTTAAAGACACTAAAATTAGCAGGATGAAGCAATAGTGTCTTTGTATTGTAAACCAGTTTAGTTTTGTCGATAAATTTAAAAGTTTTTCAAAGTGTAGTTGCTGTCTTCGTTTGTTCGCAAGTTATAGGTAAAAACGTCCGAAAGTTTCTTGTCTGAATATTTTTGGAACTACGGTACATGCATAATGTAAGGAAATGCCTTTTCATTCCATTGAATAATGTTGAATTACGCTACAATACACTATGTGTCATTCAAATCCATTTTTTCCGTTCAATTAATTTTCAAAATATGTTTGTACTACAGCAAACGTCAACTTACGTAACCCTGCGCCGCAGTTTCCAACGTTAAGCCAGGATTGGTCACTGCCTGCCGAACAAAAAGAACATCAGATCAAAAAGATATCAATTTTACTTCCGAATTTGACTTTTTAAACTTGATCTTAATGCCTTTTTTTTGTTGCTGTCATAAATGTATGCAAAAATAAACGCATTTTCACGACACAAGCTACGAGTTATTTGGAAACCAATCTGGACACTAGCTCTATGCAGCAGTATGAATCACGATAAAGCTGATGATATTCAGCCTCTCGCCTTTCCGCGGGTGCGTGAATGCACTCGCTCGGCCATCAACGCAATGGTCATTGATTCATCTCTTTTTTGATTGGTTCATTCAAATTGCAGGTGCGCGACCGTTGTATCGATGGCCGGGCGAGTGCATTCACGCAGATCGGATTTTCAAACTATATAAAACGCATACTGTAAAATCCGAACGTTAAAGCTCTGGGTTTATCTACAAACTTCATAAGGGGCTTATATCCATGTGGGCTTACAAGCGGAATAAAAGAAATTTTTCGGAACGGCGAGATGAAATTATATAAGAAACTTCGTTGGCAAATGGATGAATTCTATGAGGGGGGCTTAAAACCGGGGGCTTGAACGTGGGGTTTTACGGTTATATGTATGGGCGGGCTCTAGGCTCTGCATGAGGGATGTAGTTATCGATGCAGTTTTATTTTAAAATTAAGTAAAGTTAAAGCAGCTGAAAAGTCCCAAGTGCCTTGCGGGAAGAAGCGTAAACGTTTGGTTGTCTCAAGGGTGCTAAACATCTTCGCTGTATCGACAGCCTTTTTGCCCCTAAAATGGTTATGAAAATGACTTCAATGTGAACATTATTAAGAAGTGTCGTTCATACTCATTCATTCCGTAATACGGCTTAACTTACAAACAGAACTAGGAGCCTTTCAAAATTCTAGTAATTTTATCCTTGTTCAATCCCTTTGCTCTTTATCATTTCCTATAAAGTGTATTTATCGGAATCATAGAAATTAATCTGTTTGAAGGTTTTTGAAAAGGGAAAAAAGTGTCGTTTATTTCATCAAAATAACTCTTTTGGTTGCTGAGATATTTAAAAGGTTTCTCAAATATACAAACTAAAGTTGTGACGTCAAAGTCGGGGAAGCTCCTCTTTTATCCAATGGGATAAATTACAAAACAGGATCCTTGATCTGGTGTTTCAAGAAATAGTTATTGTTTTGTTGTTTATCCCATTGGAATATTTCCGATTATAACGTCAAAACTTTGGTAATTTTCAAATTTGAAGAAACTTAGTATCTTAGCAACCCGCGAAATCAAGACGGGCACGAAGATAAGTCAGACACCTCTATTAAACAGTTACCAAGTCTTGGTCCCTGTCGTGCGTTTTGTCAGTCATTTACTGTGTTTTATTGAGTCCCTATAAGACGGACACCCATCTAAGACGGACATTTAAGGCCGGTCCCCTAGGAGTCCGTCTTAAAGAGGTTTGACTGTAAACGAAATTTTCTTCTTTTTAAAAGAAATGTTCTACAGACGAAATTCCATGATTCTGATAAATACGTATACACTTTAAACAACGACACTGTTCTGAATCAGTCAAGTGACAATTGGTTACTAGCCTATTGACAATACAAACCGAGACACCACGACGAGAGCACAGTGAAAATAAGACAGGTCACTATCAGCATCGTCGAGTACAGTTTTTCTGGGGAGATAAGCAGACGATCGCCGGATTAGCAATTTTTATGACCTTTTAACTCCAGGAGTCACGGGAGAACAGGCAATTGGACTCGAGGTCCCCTTCAGGATCTGCCACCCGGGACCTAAGGTTTAACGGCCTTATCCGAGAACACTTGAAGGTCTAACCACTTACAGATGTTAAAACAAAGGCAGCACCTTCTCCTTAGTCATTTTAAGACCCTGAGTGAAGGTCCGGCACCGGGAATCGAACCCTGGCCTTCCTCAGTTCCCGCGCGCCGGGCAGACTGGCACCTTACCAACTATAGGCTTACCAGGCGGCGTTTCTGATTTTTTAGACATTTTAGATACTATCTGGTGGCCTCCGGAAGGTGGCTACCAGCGCTGTGCATGAAACGTGGGCAGTTCTTTGTGCTGGGAACAAGTTTCGAGTTTGCGAGCGTGTCTGCCGCTTTCCTTCTTGTAGCCGAAAAAAGAACAATGTTAGGGAGTTGCAAATGACAACCAACAAGACTTTTCAAAACAGACATAATATATGTATTTCATTCCATACTACCATGTCTCGAGTTTCTTTCAATTGCGCCGATAAAAAGAAGATCTCAAATGTCCACAGCTGATCACAGCAAAACGAGAAAAGAATATTTTCGTTGTAAGAACTAAAGTTTAAAACTGTTTACCAGCCACTCAAAGCGACTTCAAAACTCAATTGCACTAGGAATTAGAAGACATGATTGCATATGCAATTCGTGGTGAATCTCGAAGCTAATTAGACGTACTCAAAACGTTCGTTTTCTTTAAAGTTGTTAAGTTGGTGGGACGTGTCATATAAGGTGTGGCCTTAGCTATATAGTGCTAAGCACTCTTGTGGGAGACACCAATCACTTTATCACTTAATGTCAAAGCTCACTGGTTCCCCTCTAATCAAAGTCAATATTAAACTCATCAGAGACCATAACACAGAATATTCAAACCATTACCTTCTTGTAGTTTTGGTATTGTTTTTGCCAAGTCGATTCCAAAGAATGTCCCAAAAATAGCGGTTGGAGGCTTTATGAAAAGAGTTTAGTTGCAAACACAACGTCAAACTACGTGCTATTAATGAGTAATGATTTTCTCTGTTTTCTAAATCTTATATTCATCGTCTCCCTTGTGAGGAGGCAGGTTGCTTTAATCTTTTTTTCAGAAAACGGAGCGGCGGGTTTTGTTTACACGAGTCTTTTGTGAACCCAACTGTTCAAAGAAACAACTTAGCAAGCTCGGAGGCAACACAAAAACTTGGTAAGAAATATTTCTTTTTTCTACATTTTGAAAAAATCAGAAAATTACCAAAAAGAATTGCTCCCAATATATAAATATACTTGTATATATCATGTACTTTGTAACCATGGACAAAATTTTAGCCAAACTTCATAAATCCTATCTCCAAAATTATGATGCGTTTATTCTGCACCAAAGCTATATTTTACACAACAGTATTTAGAGTTTATAAATAACAAATGTTTCTATGTGCCATTATTTGTGCAATAAATGACTTACTGGTGAGGGCGGGTGCTTTATTCATGAATGATTGGTCAATAGGTTCTCGGCTTGGAATTTCCTGCTACAGGTTCATCTAAGTCTTGTCAAAATTAAATGGCGCTTGAGATCACGAAGTATACTTCTTTCACTTAGACATGATAACAATTAATTTAAATGAATTTCGCATGTAGGTATTTTAGTCTTGTAGCCCGGACGGACATGTAGTTTTATTTGGCAGGCAATTTTTTGTCGGGGTTGGTTCCTATAACACCGTTGGTGTGTTTTAAACTGCGAGTAAACCCTGATAGATGACGTTCTGGATTTCCTTGGCCTCTTTCGCTGCTGCCTCTGCTTTTCCACGGATTACCGGTGTAATCTACTGTCTTGACTTCCAATGCATTGAACTGCGGTTTTTTGTTGCTTGTATTGTAACAATGTCAGGTGTTCCTTGCGGCAGGGGAATGAGGGTCTATCTCCCAGAAAAATTGTCTACAACTATCAGATATTCCTTGTAGTCAATCGCGTATGAGTCTTTTCCAATTGGGCGTTCGACAGTTTCAAAACTTATTAGTGGTTCTTTCTGCTGCTTATCTTTAAACTTTCAACACGTTCCGCGCAATGAGATGTGGTCCTTGATTTCATGTTTGTCATGTCTGGACATTACCAATATTCTCTTGGTCTGCGTAGGCATGCGTTGTTTCCTACATGGAAACTAAGAAGTCTATTATTAATCTTGCTTCGCATTACCTTGGGATCAATCAGTAGTTCACCTTTAAACACAAGCCCATCATGAAAATTGAGTTTATTCCGATAACTTAATATGGCTCCAAAACATGCTTTAGCTGTTCAAGGACTTCTTTAGAGAGTTTGGCATGTCCTGAACTGCGCTTTCAGATTCTGGTTTCAGGTTGTTCTGGTCATCACGTGACCCAGATTAAGGAGTTTTTTAATAGTCGGAGTTCTATTTTGTTCAGTCTTGCTCTTCTATCCCTTCATCTCTGCAGAAAGTTCTTGTTATGGTTAGCCTGCACCCCTTCCTCACTCTCGCCGAAACCGCAGATCACCATATCATCGTGTACTATAAGTAAGTACCCTATCCAGTCTTTGTAGAGCGGCGGTATATGGGAGCATCTTCCTTGCAAATCTACCTAAGGGCTTGTGGAATGCTATCAGTATGATTGATTTTTCATTCTGCTGAACAACTACCAGCGGCTGTTCCTCGCATCTACCTTGGTAAAAGTCTTGCTTTTCGATAATCTCGGTAGCACATCATCACCCAACGACCGTCGATGTCACTCTCTGTCTCTCAACAGTAGAGTGCTGCTTTCGCGCTAGTCCCTGACAAAATATCCTTGTACTCAACAATGATTCCTGTTCATTTCGCTTCCGGTCATTGTTTTTCGCCTGACCATTTATTTTCGCCACATGTTGATATTGGCTCCCAGCAAATTCTCATTTATAATTGTAAAACTAACTGAGTACTTCCTGTTGTTTGTCAGGTTTGTGACACGCGTGACCCGTTCCTCGTGGTAGCAGCTAGGTCTTGTTTCACACTTCAAGAGTCTTCTTTGCCGTCTATACTTCTTGTTTGCTTACATATTTCATGGGGAATACATTCACTGTTTCTCTACGGTCTGCACGGAACTCCATTGTTACCCGCCGATATATCATGTTTGCAATTATCTCTCGATCTCCCACTGATTTAATACATTCTTTGTTTGACTCCTGGCTGACATAGATCATATATAATGACTCCTCATCAAGTTCTGAACCACCAGCATTGGCTTTTAAAGTGGTTTCATTTGAACTCTTTCCACACTGACTGCACAGTTTATTCCATGCTGGACAGGGTTGTTTAACTTAGCGATGTTTGTAACCATAACAGTTCCAGTTTTCTTCCGGTGTCAGTTAACTTATCTTTAATTTTTTCATTCCGATCATTCTTTTCACTACATGTAGTAACTTTTTCCAAAAGTTTAGGTTTTGTACTGCAACTAACTTTGTGTATGTCTTCAAATTTATCTTTATGATCCGTACGTTTCATATTTGTCCCAGATTCTTCCTCATTATTTACGATCTCTATGCTCTCTGTCGGAAGTATTTGCATCTTGGATACCTAGAGAATCAAGGTATCCACGCTTTTTTATGAGAACAACTTTATAAGAACAACAAGGCTCAGATTGGCCAAAATTTAAGAACAGGCTAAGGCTCGGGGCTCGATTGAGCAATTTTAGCTTTACAAAAAATTATTAGCAATTTTTTTTTCTTTTAATCATTATCATGGCTTCAAATTACACACTACCCTGAAGGTTGTTTTTTACAATTGTTTTAAACATGCATACAGCATACTGTATCTTCATAAGGAAATAGGCAAACAGCCCATAGATAAATGTAGTGATCATGAAGTACTTTAGACTTTTTTTTTCGATATAAACCACACATAGAAGTAAGAAAAAATTAAGAACAATTTGAGGCTTAAATCACCAAAAAATTAAGAACAATGAGCCTCGGCCAAATTTACTGGCTCTTATAAAAAAAAAAAAGCATGTACTCAGCTCGTCGTAACTTGTCTGGGAGGCTTTCTCAAAGAACCCACACCACTATAGCTGAAAAACTGATGTTTAGATAGTTTGTGTGTGACTGTGTGTAAATCGTGCTGTAGTAAAGCAACTACGTTTGATACAGAGAAAATGTAAACCACTGTGATGAAAAAATGTTTTCGTTATCCTCTTTAGCCTGTTTCATGTAAAGACAACTGCAAAAACTTTGACTCAAGCAAACTTTGCAGCAAATAGCTCCTTAAGGCGCATACAGTGTGTTAACTATATGAATGACAAGTTTAGGTTCGCTTTTTTCAGGCTTTTTTAATGCACAGCAATATTGTTTGCCGACCTTATTTTAAGTCTGAGTTCTAGTGTTTAAATTATGAAAGAAAGGTTGATTTTCGTTGTAACTTGCATACGTGCGTGCGAGACATCATGGATGTTAAGTGGAAGCATCTCACAAGCGACTTCCTGTCGTTGATACGATAATTGCGGTATGACAAGCTATTAACAAAAAGAATTAATTTACAACAATCCTTAAATCTTAGGCATGAATTCTTTTACCAGCCTTTTACTGTCAAGAAAATCATAGCTGTTTCGCTTATATCATTGAAATATTGCAGTCTATATTTAATGTGTGTTTGGGCATTGGTCGTCACTTCGACACTGAAGTATACTGAACCATACCTGGGGAATGTAGTCACCAGTTATTTTTGAAGCTTGCCAGTATCTTATAGAATATAATAAGATATATATTACACACGATATATTACACACTTGATTTAATTAAAAATTCTTTTGATTTATGTTTGCATTTTTCAAAATATTGGAAAATTGGTGTCTATAGACGTTTGAATAAAAAAGCAAAACAAGTAAACTGAGTGAAACTGGTTTTGTTTTACCACGTGGCACGAGTTTGACTCCTCACGTAGGACATGAAGAATGACGTTAAGAAGTCATACTTAAAAATCTTAAAGAGTTTAGATTTCAATCTTATATTTTTTATTTTAATTTCTTTTGTTACCATTTTTTTAATATCTTCAGATTAGGATTCTTCGTGGGGCTTTCAAATCTTTAGTAATCTTTCGGAAATCAGGCTATACAGAAAATCAAAGCTGACATCACAACTATTTATAATTAATATAGAGGTGTTTTATACATAATTTAATAGGAACTTAAAGGAAAACCGAGGTACTACTGTTAGTTCAGTTTCGCCAGTATTTCTTAGAACAGTTTCGCTTTTTATCCATTCATGTGAGGTTTCTCTTCTTGAATAATAATAAACACAATAAAAACTAATTTTCGTGATTTTAATTCTTCTGGCAACATTGAAAAATTCTTGTTCAATGTGATGCTTCAGGCCATGCATATTGCGGCCATTACACGTCCACAGATGCCAGCATTTATTTTAAACACTTAATCTGCACGGTTTTGTAAACGGCAAAAAAGTAAGGTTTCATTTCTCATTTACTGAAGAAATTGACAAAGTTCCTACCATTTTGCGGATGGAAATACCAGGGAACGTCTTTAACTTAAGAACGGAAGTACCTTCATGTCATGATCAAAACAAACAACTTATTATGTATCAACTGGGCGATATTAGCTGTCGAGTATTCGAACAAAGGCAATATACGACAAGAGCAGGTAGAGCAAAACACTATATTAATGCAATATCGGCGAGGAAGACCGGCGCAGCACAGTAACTTCATAAGTTTTTTAGGGCACTGACGTGATAAGGAATTTTTTTGCTAAAAAACAGGATAGCTGTAAACTTGTTCCTCTCTTTAAAATTTATAACGCTTAACATATGCATGAACAGAACTATCTTTCTAGATTAAGGTCAGTCGTATGAGAATCTACACGGATGCATAAAGAGTTTGTCCAAGATTGCTTTAAACATCATTCAAGTAAAACTATACTTTGTGAACGAATCACATATATCTATAAGCAACGAAAATAAAATCCGCCGTTTAATGAATTATAAACAAACCTATATGTTACCATTGCCTTACATGTATTTCCGTTGACTTTGACGGGAAAATGTGTCGAGGGCCTGTAAAAACTTCCGTTAAATGCTTGATGGAGCACACCAAAGTGTTGCCTTTCCAATACGAAACATTGTTTGTCGGGCATACAAAAAACATCTAATAATAAATCGTTGCTAAAGCAGTTAATATGTAGGTAAGCAAAATATACTCAAGTTTTCTTCCGTCAATTTCTTAGTCGGTAGGCTCGTTTATTGCAGGTAACTTCCAAAGTTCCAAAATTACAGAGCAACATTTTTTCACCTTAATTACGTCAGCTTCTTTAAAACATCCGCAAAAGATTCGGCCAGAACTCGTGAGTGTCTGCTGGCTGATATTAGCCTATTAAAACAAAAAATATGTTTATTATATATAGTACCATTAATTGTGTACTTTAGCATTGACTAGTACGACTAACACATTAGCGGCATTTACGCTGCATACACTGAAAAAAGAAACTGCAGAGAAAGCAATAAGGCAGTCTTTAATTAAAACGTTTATTCATCTGCTCGTTTTCTAGAACGTAGTTTTTGATGTAATTCATTTCTCAAACAAACAAAATTGTTTGAGCAGAGTCCTAGTATAGATAGCTTAACATGGATGCTGAACGTTTGAACAACGAAACATTCACGTTGTTGTAGAATGTGTTTAACAAATACGTTTTATGGGCGATGCTATACACTAAGGCCCACTTGTTCAAAGGCTGATTAGCACTAAACTAAAGTTAGTTTTTTAACCTACGTACTTGTTGGCAGCCTTACAGAGAAGGGTTTAAGCTTTGACTTTGGAATTGACAGGTTTTGTGGAAAATCTTAACAGTATTTCATAAGAAAAGTAAACCTTTCCTTAGAAAAGATATTCCTGCTTGAATTTTGGCCTAACCCAGTGTTCAAGTTAACCAGCCTTTAAACAACACAGCCCAAGTTGATTGCTCTCTATATATAGTGTTTTAGACAGAGAAGGGAAATTAATTACAAAAATTTTATATACACTCTATCTGATCTCACTCGATGAGTGATTTCTAGGAGTATCCTCATCGTTTATAAAGCGTATAGAGTGTATGAGACAGAATCAGCTAGAGGGCACTGATAAAGGGAGGCTCTGCAGCATTCGAGGCAACCAGGACAGAGACCGTGCAAGTAGAGACGTAGAAGGAGGAAGGCTTCCACCATTTGGAGCCTCCCGCCCAATGATTCCCATGCCCACGGTGTCAATGACTATGCAGATCAAGAATAGGCCATTACAGCCACCAGAGGGTTGCGTCAGGAACATCCTTAGTCCTTGCCACTGCTCGTACTTGAGGAACCATTATCACCAAAATGTCCGTACGGACTGCATGGCATGGACTTATTCAAATCACACCACCGCAAAGTGGTTATGACCCAAGTTTAAACCCCTAGCCCATAATGCTTCAGAAATGACAAGTGCATACAGTTCAAATAAACCATTTCGGTTATCTGATCGGGCGCAAAGCAGGTAAGCTGCGATACTGTCTTCAAGTAACTGCACATTGAAAAAAGAACACCAAAGCGTCAGTTAAACTAAGTTTCCAAAACTCTCCTTTGCGTCGGCCCGTAATTACAACAGTTATGTGAAATCAGCTCAACAGTTGCTCAGTAACCCGAGAGGATTGTCCTTGGGTGGCATATCTGTAACTACCCAATATACAGAATCAAGTGAGGCCTCAATGCAACTAGAAACTGAGAATAATCCAAGTTTTGCCGATCTACAGCATCGAAAAGGACCCCGTTACCCACACAAAGGAGTGGTTGTGCTTGTTATTGGATTCCGTTTGTTGATGCTGTAGATTGGCGAATCTTGGATTATATCTCGTTTCCAGCTGTAAGACATCACTCGATTCTATATGTTGTACTTGGTCTGATATTCAAGATCTCCCGGCGCCATACCAAGTTTAGGCTGCTGCCAGTTCAAGCGTTAGCCTGCTTTGGACCAACTTACACCTCAACCACTTTCTTATTTACTAAAGGGGATCAGTTAGAGTGGGTTTACCTTCCGATGTCAGCATCTTAAACTTCCTTTTCAGGCGAGATATCAAAGATTTCGAGCAACCAAATTTTTCTTGATTCAACCAAGCGCGTGTTCTTTTAATTTAGGGTGTAGGAAAAATCTTAAGAAGAAAAACTTTTATGAATCTAAATGTACTTTGTCGCTTACACAAGATGCAACAAAACAGGGTTGAAGCTTAAAAAGAAATATCATATGAAAAATACTATTAGAATAATGGACCAACCTCTGTGGTCCACTTATATTTGTTGAAGAAAATAATTCGTAGCTGATAAAAATTAAGAATGACTTGTACATGTAGTATACAGATGCTTGAAGACAAATAACAGTTTGTTGGTTCAATCCACTCTGTGATGATGGTGATGGGCACTTGATCACGAGTCACAGATTTGGTAATATACAGAACAAGAAGAGACGTTAGCTCATTTTCGACAATCCCTGAGAAAATGGCCCCTTGAGGAATAACTGAACTAGGGGCACATAACCCTGTAGGGGAACAAGGAGAGTTTGGCGATTAATGCTGCGAATATCTGAACTCTGAGCTTGCAAGATGAACAAACCCAGTATAACACCATTAGAACTAGAGGACTTGCTAGCGGTGTGAAACAAACTTCTTTCAACGCAGCTTTAACTTTAAATAATTATCGTGGTGAGTTGTTGGAGTAATAAGAATTGATATTAGCTATTGGCTCATAATTCTCCAACAACAATTCATTCTTTATCAGTAAGACCAAAACCTACAAAACTTCTTTTCAAGTAGTACAACAAACATTTCTACCAGTTCCTCAGCATTATAGCTACTCTGTTCGAATTGGTATTTCATGAACCTTCCATATTTGCAATCCTGTAACATTTTTGTACATTATACACATATGTATATTCCTCTCTTTAGTTCTAATTCCTGACTAAGGGTGCGCCGGCTTTATTAATTAACTACATAGTGCTCTATGTCTTTTCTCTTGTTAATGTCATTACCATTATACAGAAACTTTGTAAATAAGTAATAAAAAAATGAAATAAAATACAAAACACAAAAATAGGAATTAATAAAGGATAATTCCTGACTGCTTTCAAAAATAAACTGTGCAAGAGTAAAGAATCATGAACTCTAGACTGTAAGCAAAATAATTGCATTTCAAACCTTCGGGTGTTGTGGAACCATATTGATTTCTTGTGGCGAACGAGCTCAGTTTCTCCAACAAGTGACGCATCTTGACACTTAACCCAACTTCATCAGTTATTCTATTTAGACTGACAATGGCAGTAAAGGAATTAGACAACAATTACAAAACAAATTTAGTTCGAGAATTTTTTTTGTATTCCTCATTCCACGCTTGAAATATGCCTTCGGAATGTCGGTTAAAAATTTGAACTCCAATACAAATTAAAATCAAATCGTAGTGAAACAAGTAGATCAAACCGGATGTTAAGAATATGGTAATACGAATTCGAAACTACATGCCCAATCGAAGTTTTACTTAGTTTTGTTGATATTCCATTTTGCAGTAATATTACATCGCCATGCGTACTTTACCAAAGAAGCCAAAATTCTACTGCACGAAATGTGTTGCCTATTAAATGAATGATACACTGTGCGTTTGTCAAACACAATAATTCATTCGTGTTCTGTACATACTTCGGGTAACTTTCTTGCATTCAGGATATCTACAAAACCATCTGTGTCAAAAACAATCCATTATCTCAGTTTTATCAAAGACTTGCCTATTTCAGTTGTGCATGTCTTGGGAAGTAGTTGATGTGATGTCTCGTGAGAGCCTGTAATCCTTCCAGAAAACACTGGAAACAAGTTAAGTATATATGTTAAACTTAAAACGAATTGAAGTATGATCGTTTAAAACTGTTTTCGTTTTAGCTTCTAGTTCTCCAGCTGGTTTTTTACAAACCACGTTAATATCTATGCAGTACTGTCTTAACATGAAATGCTCTGAAGGGACACTTTGCGAAATGGTAGAAACAGCGGATTCAACGCGCTGCATTCTTTAAGAGAAAAATGATTGTCATCTTGCTGTGCTGCAGGTCTACTGAATAGAACTGTCTTTTTTGGCAGTCTGCTGGTAAAACAAAAAAGGTTTTCTGCGAACATTTAGTTTAATACCTTTGGTAATTGTTCCAGTCATTGAGTGTTGGTGAAAGAATTTCGCTTTTTTTAACTGAAGATATCAAGCCAGACAGAACAAAAATTGCGAAGGTCTCCATCAGTATGAAGTTTCTTCGATTCGTTTCGAAAATGTTGTGTGTTAAGTGCTGAAAATGATTTATGAACTCTGGGTACATGCAAGTTGCATCTTCCTTTCCTTTCTTTTTTTTTTCAATTTCACCAATGTAAAGTTTTGCACCCACAAGCTCAGTTTAGAGTGTAAGCTTAGTGATGGTAGACAATTTAGGAAGCATTCTTGTGCATATCAGTTTACACAGTTTGCTGATTTTTAGTTAAACTGAAAGCTCTCATTTTTAACCTATTAACCTTGTTTTATTGTGTTATATGTGTTCAAATACATGTAAAACCTGTTGTAATTGGCAGTTGTTTGCCTCTGATTTTACCAGACATTTTATCAAGCATTTGGTTCTCCAGCATGATTCTTTCAGCCTGTCAGCTTAACTCGACACAACATGCAGCTCTCTTAGTCCAGAATTTCACTGAATTACACGAAGTAAAACAAACTATGTCTTGTTAAGAAGGCAGAAAGTATATGAAGAGGAAATTCCTCAAAGCGCATTCACTGAAATCCCTACAAGTTCGTGTTTCTCTAATATTTAAAAATGGTTCATGCATATGCAAAGTTGTTATCACGGATAACTTTCTTGTTCACAGGAACACAAAAGCACGAGTGACCACTCAAATAGAACAAAACCGCAAACATTTGGTTCGATTTGAATCTTATATCAGCAAGCCATCTATGGTTATCATAGAACAATACCTTTTCGTGTAAATCAAATTCCGCACGGACACAGTTTTTATGTGTAATTGTTTTAGCGGACGCCATTGACGTTGCATTTTGGCGCGAACCACAAAAAGGTTTTTAAGTATCTTGTTTTTGAGCTCTTCTTGATTTATTTACATAACTGACGTATGTGTTCTAACAGCTCCTTTTGTTGTTGAAGTTTGTAATCAAACAACTGTATGCAGAGTTAAGAAGTTTTTATTCACTTTCTGAATCAATTCATTCGACCACAATATGTACAAAACAGTTTTTGAGTTTGATAAACCAAACCTGTAATTGCCAAGACGTAGCTGCGAGGCCTTCTAAAACTATATCGTTTTCTTTTAATATTCAGTTTAGCAAGAAAGAGCGTCTATTACCATCAATAAATGAGCTAAATTGCGTGTATCCGAGACGTTTTTCGCTATGAAATTTGATTTAACCGTGAGGTGGAATATTTGTCCTTCAACCGGCATGGAACCCGGAAAAAACATGATCCGCTCTACTCCCTTTCAATGGTTTTGTGGTTACTTGTCAATTCAGGATGAATAACGGAAGTTTTTGCCTTCTTTTCTGGTAGCATTCTTTTTTGCTTAAAACCTTGAACATTGTTTTAACACATGAATTTAAGCACTTTCATTGGAAAAGGGACCACGAAAGGTTAGCATTTTGTCAGACCCAGAGGGCTCAACATAACGCATAGTTCTTCTAACTATTAATCTTTATTCAGTTTTGCGGAAGACAATATTCGCTTTAATTATATATAAAAAGTGTACTTATTCCTTGGGATTCTTCAGACGTACTGAATGACTAACAGTGTTGAAGAAACTGTACTCTCTACAAAATTCTAGAAAGACCTATCAACACATAGAGATATTTACAAATTCGCATAAATTGATAGATCGTATGCATTGCCTTGACATCTATATCTAATAATGTTTAACCCTTACAATGTACTTTTTGCCAACCAAAAAGGAATCTCAAACGCTTAAAGGGTGGCAGACTAAGGACGAGCGCCCTCAATGACCCGGTTTTTTTTTAAGATAAAAAATGTGCTTTACATAGCGGAAGAACCACTTTAGTGCATTGTTAACGCTATAGTGCGGAAGCAATGACTGCTATAAGCTCTGATGTCATTTATCTTCACCTATTTATAGCTGATAAAGGAATAATTGAGCTTCACTTGGCCCAGATGCGCATTCGCCGTTACCCAAGACGGATCATGGATCAAAGGACGTGGATGAAGCAACAGCGGAGAACACAGCAGCAGGGATTCTACCATCCTCGCAAGGGATATTATCAACCTCTCCAGGGATACTATGATCATCCTCACCACCAAGTACCACAAGAACAGCAGCGAGAATCTCACACATGGATCAATGGTCAAGCCAGTTTGCAGCCACGTTTCAAGACCAATAGCATAAAAAAAGAACCCTCATCACCGCCTCCTAACCTCAATGAACCAACTGTTCTGCCTATTTACGAACCCTCAGTTTTCCCTCTCTATAACAACGTCGAGTATTCGATCAATATTGTCGAAAACTTCATCAGATATTTCCAGCTCAACGGTATGTATGTGTTAATGTTTGCTTAAACCCAATTTAAGTTACGTGACATGTGTCTTCTGCATGATACAGATAAACAACAGACAAACACAATACAACTAACTGTTTGTTTTTAATTGCTGTAGATAATACCAAAATGTATTGCTTATATTTTCAAGTATCAACATGCAGAATTTGGAAATCGTCATCTCCTCAAAGTCTTAAGCTCAAGGCCGTTAGTTTTAATATCTTAAATGACTGGCTGCCAGTTAAGAAAACGCTCCAATTTTTTTTACAAGTGTTTTACCTGCTTCGATTCTTAACTGTTTCGCCATTACCCTGAAAATAAGCATCAGAAATAACACACTTAAACATATAAGTATTCCTCTACTTAAAGAGGTTGAGATATCAGCTTCGCGGCTGAAACAGTTTTACAAAGCGCCAAAGCTTTGTCTAAACCGAGCATCTAAACTGAGGCTTTTTGACCAATTGCGCCGTAAACCCGCCATGAATTACACGACATATACATGCACGCTTTTTTTATATACAAGACTGAGTTCAACATTACCAAGAACAACGTTCAGTTAACGAGGTTCAGGTTGACCAAACTTTAAGAACAGTTTGAGAATAAGTTGCGGCTGAGATTTGATATTTAGCTTAACAATACAGCATGATTAAGAAATGCTTCGCAGTTTATAATTACTCGGGAAATACTAATCGTCTCAGCGAGAAAGTGACTCAGCGAATCGACGATATTTAACTTAACAATATACAGCATGATTAAGAAAACTTAACAATACAGAAAAAAGAAAACGGATATGATATGATATGATTAGGTTCATTTTCGAATGCAAGTTTGGCATTACTTTAGACTTTGAGGTTTTCTATTCAAACACACATATAGAAATAAAAACAATTTAAGAACGATTTAAGGCTCAAAACGCCCAAAAAATTAAGAACAATGTGCCTCCGCTAAATTTACTGTTTTTTAATTCTAAAAATGCCGGTACTCTCAGTTTATTACACAACACAGCCCATCTTAATTCTTAGAATAGATATAGATTTCAACCAGTTACAAGAATACATTTTTATAGTATAGTGGTAAAACTTGGAACCAAAGTCTCTAAAAATTCTTGTTCTTGTACTCTTGTTCTTTCTCTTGTTCTTGTACTGAGAGTGAACTTGTAGTCTTGTTCTTGTTCTTGTAGTCTTGTTCTTGTAATCTTGTTCCTGTAGTTTTGTTCTTGTCAGTCCTGTTCTTTCTCTTGTTCTTGTAGTCTTGTTCTTGTAATCTTGTTCTTGTAGTTTTGTTCTTGTCAGTCCTGTTCTTTCTCTTGTTCTTGTAGTCTTGTTCTTGAAGTCTTGTTCTTTCTCTTGTTCTTGTGGTCTTGTTCTTGTAGTCTTTTTCTTGTAGTCTTGTTCTTGTAGTCTTGTACTTGTAGTCTTGTTCTTGTTCTCAGTGTAGTCTTGTTCTTGTAGTCTTGTTCTTGTAGTCTTGTACTTGTAGTCTTGTTCTTGTTCTCAGTGTAGTCTTGTTCTTGCTCTTGTTCTTTTCCTTGTCCTTGTCCATGTCCTTGTTTTTGTTTTTCGTTTGCTCTTCTTTTTCTTCTTTTTCTTCTTGTTCTTCTGCTTGCTATTCTTTATGTTTTGTTTTTCTTGATCTTGCTCTTGTTCTTTTTCTTGTCTTTGTCCATGTCTTTGTCCCTGCATGTGATTTTCATCATGTTTTTGTTTTTGTTCTCGGTTTATTCTTGGTTTAATTTTGTTTGCCTTTCTTGTGCTGTTTTTTGTTCTTGTTCTTAATTTTTTTTCCTTCTTAACTGTTCTTTAGTTTCTGTTCTTGTTTTTTTCTTGTTTTTGTTCTTCTGGTGCAGTTAAGCTTGGTAGTGTTGTTGTTGTTCAGTTGCTATTGTGCTTGTTCTTGTTTATATTTTTATCGTGTTCGTGTTCGCATTCTGATCTTCATACAACTTATGAGACTGCAAGTTTTATCCTGCCGGTCTTTTTAAGAAGAACAACCACGAACAAAAAAATGACACTTAGCCCCAATCGACGACTCCCCACCAAAAATGAACAATAGAAAGCTTAAAACCAACCTATGTTGTAGTCTTAAGTTAAGATTCATTGCATGCGATCGCCTCACTAAGTGCTTCGTTTTTTTAAAAAAAACGTTCATTTTTCTTCTTATATTTAGCATCACCGCTAACCATCGTTATATGGCTGTAAGAACTCAAAAACCCAGCTATATATATCTATAGCTAGTGCTAGTTTTGAAACTGACTCAGTTTTTCATGAAGTGTCATCAGTCGATTTTTTCCTACTCAACATTATCCGTCTTAATCGTATAACACACGAGCAATTTTTCCTTGACAATTAAGTATACTTAACAATTTTCATTGCTCGTGCAAATGATCAACAAGTTTTCTTTTACAATTTTTCAGTGACGAGTTTTCCTTGTTCGTGTACACAGCGAGCAAGTTTTCCTTGACAAGTTTTCAGAAGCGCCAGGGCATCATGTCCTTGCCACATTTTCCTTGTTTTCCGTCTACACGACTTGGCAGTTTTTCCTTGTCAAGAAAAAACTAGCGTGCCACTATTCTCCATCAGCTACACGAAAAAATTTTATTCGTCAAGTTAAACTTGTCAAGAAAAAATTGCTCGTGCAAATTGGCCTTTAGTTTAGGTACATAAAGGCCGTCCTTCGTACTCAGTCTTCTATAATCTTCTCACGGCACGCATGCAGGCTGACACGGAAGTGGCGGTGTGATAAGAAAATGGAAGACAGAATGTTCGTGACGTTGGTATAAAACTTGTTTTCCTGATCATAAGACTGATAACAATGTGTATATAGTTTATATGTGCAACGTAACTGAAATTTGCAAAGTGCGATATTGATCAGGGTCTGCGTGATATGTGTCTAAATGGGTCGCGTATTCGAAATTGCCCTTCAGCTGAGACAATCAGCTTAGCAAACTTCTATACACGATATTTCTTGATTGAGTTGTGGAGGTGGCACACAAAGTCGGAAAAAACATAAAGACGATACATTTTCTAGAAACCTTACAATCAGCAAGATTGTTGTTGCGTATAGCTGAAAGGTCACCATAGACGTAGAAGACTGCCGACCATACCGCAGTACTATATTGTCAACACAGTTTACTAATGGTTGTTTTATAAGTTTCAAGTATATTTTTAGGTTCAAATCCACGCCAATTAGAAGAATGACTTGCAGTTTTCTGTTTAGCTGTAATAAACAGAATTTCAGCATGCAGCTACGCAGCCTTGGTTGGTTTGTGCATTGTTATAAATTGTGCAGCTTACGCAAATCCGCGCTAAACTAAAAAAAATACTTTCGAAACATCTGCATGTGCAATCACAACCTCATACAGAACGCCTGAATGAAGCTATCGCTCTTAAATCTCATAACTATGAAGAGATTTTTACGACTTTCGAAACCGCTCGGCCTGTATCTAAATTCTAAGGCTAAAGACGACACTATGGTAACAACCCAAATTTATTTCATTTTTCAAATTTATTTCCTTTTTTATCTCTAGTACGATGATAAAGAATTCCGGTTATTTGCTTCGGGTTAAGAAACTTTCAGTTAGAAAAAATGGCTTTTAAGGTTTTTATGGCAAGTTTGAAAGAGCATTTGAAAATGCTATGCAGATGTCAGTTGTTTTTCTTTTGGTGTTTGTCATTAGTAAAACCACTTGTGCGTCAACGGTTGAGTGGTTTCCGCATTGTTGTATATATCCAATCAAGACAATCTTTATATTAGTGATATGACATCTACTGCCAAATTTGGAACGAATATCAACTAAATATCAGTGGTTGGGGAATACCCTGCTGAAAACGATATATGAAATAAGAAACAACCAATGAAAAAGAAACTGACTTGTAACGTCAAATAGGTTATATATACCTACCTATACAACAGAGGGTGTTAGTCACCTGCACGCAGCTTTGCTAGCAAACACGAAGAAGTGACATTGGTGAAGTTGATTGAAAAGGGATGTCGGTCGACTTTACTGTGCTGTTAAACGATTTAGGTGAGCCGAGTCAGTTGGTAATATGGTCACTGAAGTAAGCCATTCAAAGGGCTAGTCAAAATATATTTGTGACTGCAATATGAGCATGTCGTATAAACCGATTCATAAAATACATTTAACCCGAGTCAATGTAGTTTTATCATTCTTCAATTGCACGCGAGTTGTGTTGATATTTTAGCTCATCTGCGCCTTACGCTAACAACATTCGCTTTTTCCAAATATGAAGACAAACAGCACTTAATGCCTTTAGGTGCTTTTGAAGTTGCCAGAATGAGCCATAACAACACTGAAGCTTTTCGAATCGAAAGGCAGCGTTGTGTACTACTTAACAACACTGAAACAGTTCGAGAATATTCACACCCTTGAGGAGTTCCACCTACGCTTTTCGCAGGACAATTAAAGTATCATCTTAGTCACATAACTCCGGTCAACTTATTTAAAGAAAAGCAACCCGCACTGCTTTTAATGTGTTCGTCTATAACTCCAAAATTTAGTGCACATAAGTAGCTGACTGATCAGTCATTTCAATCAAATTTTAACTAGTACGCAGTGTTTTACTGATGCAAACGTTTAGTACCTCAGTTTCTACAGTTCATAGTTATACCGCAACATGCAAATTCACAAAAACATTACTATTTTGCTTTTTGGCTTCTAAATGACAAAAAACGGCTATAAAAAAATCTTCCTTGCTTGTTATGCAAACTTATTCTAAAAGGACTGGTTATGATAAATCGATTGGTTGTTATCTGACAGTCAAGTTGACAAACTTCTTGTTGTGCTACTTTATTTTTAGAATAATTTGCATCACTTATTCAGTAGAGTTGGCACTGATTTTACATTGGTTCAGAAATGCCTGAACTCGTGCAGGTGACTTGCAAACATGTGTAGGACGATATTAATTTTACAATACAAAAAACTGCTGTTTGTGAGAATTGAGTGGAGTCTACGGTGAGTCTCTCTTCCACTGTCACAGAATCATTCCTCGACTTTACTGTTTGTTTAGTCGCCGGCTTCTCGCTTACCTTTGAGGCTGCCTAAATAGCAAGAACTAAGTTTTCGAAAGTATACTCCAGTGTCGACCAACTGTTTTTCACTCGACACAATTAAAAAGTTGTGCAATACGAGGATGTACAGACTACAAGAGCAGTATATCCGTTCTATAATGTCCGATTAAAATTGTCTTCTTTCTGCCGATATATTTTCTTCAACTACTTCATTTGTACGAAGGAGTTTTCATATCTAGACAAGCGCCTAAGAGCTTTTAAAGTATTGATATACAGTCGAACTTGAAGAAAGATGTTTTTTTTGGCAAAAGGATGAATTTCAGTTCTCGCGATGAAGCTGATTTCTGGAACCACAACCGCCAAAGCAAGAAATTATGGTATACTGACAAGCAGATGCCGAACCAAATATGGCGCTCAAAAAAAACAGCTTCTCCAAGGGCCTCATGGGAAATAGTACCATATTTAGGAAAAAATGATGTCATTTTTGTTATAAACCAATCAGGAAGCGCCATTTGCAGCTAAAATTCCCGACTGCACTTGCGCGGACTTATTATTCAGAGGCAGTCGTGGAGGTGTGTTGTGTCCTCGAGGTTTTATCGTGTTTTGAATAATTTGTCTATCTGTCTCCAGAAACGGCCAAACTTTGACTGCAAAATTGGAAAATAGCGTTCGTTTACATATCTTTGTTTCATAGAAGAGAAGTTTATTCACGAATCTCTCGGTTTGAAGATGGAATTCGAAGAAGTTGAATCTTTTGAGACAGGTACGAACTCGCTTTGAAGTTATTACATTTTCAAGCTGCCTGACGGATTATTTTCTTGAGTCTCGACGAAAGAGTTTGCGTTTAACAGAGTTAAAGTTTTGCAAGCCCTGCCAATTAACGGCTGTACGAAGTTCTTTGCAAGTAAATGAAACGTTTATGTGCAAGATTTGTACGAAACCAAAAGCAACATGTGATCTGTTGTTTCCTTGTATCCAAGGTTGGCCGCGGTTCATGGTTTGGTGATTTTTAATGGGAATAGTTTCGCTCATTAGCTAGGTTTGTTTCGGTAAATTACATTTCATTCTTTCAGTTACCGTAACCGAAGCTCAACGGGTTTTGTACTTTTGTTCCGAACTCGCAGAAATTTATTTTTGAACGTTTTGTCAGCACGACTTTCTGTTAGTCTGCTGGTAATATTAACCCAAACAATGCCTGTCTTGTGATATATCGAATAACCCTGAAATCCTAACCGCAATTCTGACAGTCTTTATAAATATGAAATAAGTTTTTTTGAGATTGGCCGGTGATACAATCAGTAGCAATCTGCTGGAAGAGTTGAACGAACTCGGCTGTCAATAACTTAAAAGTTAGATAGGGAAAAATTTTGAAGTATTTAACGCTTATCACCCATTCTGTTTTTTCAACAAAAAATTTTTCGTTTTGATAGGTCAAGATGGAGATGGTCAAACCATTTTCGATTTCCTGAACACAAACCAGAGCATCAGTGGTAAGGTTATTTTTATGGCTTTTTAGCGTTGTGTGTATGGAAAGTAAACCTACGATTGCTTTATACTTAATAAAACTAAAGTTTATGTTATAATCTTGAGAACTCCATACTTGATTAAATTCATCAAATTAGTAGGTAGCCGCTAATAGCCACTGCTGATTTACACTTTTTGTTACTTCGATTTATAGCTGAGGACGAAACTGAATTTTAAGTTGCTCGAGTCTTGAGTTCGAGTCGCTTTCAGTTTCAATTCAGCCTCCGAGATAAGGAGCTTTCGAGATCTTTTGCTTATGGGGTTATGTAGTTAGGGTAGCAAATACCGAAGTCAGACAGTTAGTTGTAACAAACATATTTCAGTTGTATCCAAAGGCTTATGCAAATCACACAGTTGTACAAGGGCACCAAAACTTTGTTTGAACAATTTTTTACAACAGAAATTTTAAATGAACCACACAAACTTTGATTCTGCAACGTCAATTGCATTGTTTATTATTGCACTAAGTTAACATTTGCAAAGCATTTGTTTTCAATAAATAAATGTTGAAACCTGCTACCGTGTTACAGAATGAAATAACTCTTTTTCCTGTCAACTACAATGAAAAAATCACTGCATTAAAAGTGTTGAAAATTCTTTCTAGACATAAAGTGTAATAATTGATGATGGAAATGACTTTGAAGGTTGTTTTATCAATCACAATCTTTGTTACACTTTGACTTTCATATTTCTGTTTAGTGACTTGTCCGACTGTTCTACCAAATATCTATCTAAAGTTTGTCTCGTTGGTTATATTGTTTCAGAAATGCAAATGATAGATCAACCCTTTAATTTTGGATTTGACTTCTTGCCACCACTTGCTCCAACGTTTGGTGATCAGAGCCTTGTACCTCCTTCATCACTAAGTGGCCAGAGCCTTGTAACAGCAACTTGTGATAATGGTGTGCCATCTCCTCATTCAGAAATTTTGGAAAGTCTGACTTCCTCTCCATTGTTGTCACCATCACCAGTCTCTGTAGCATCACCATACTCTACTGAGTCGGGGATTGAAGATGATGCTGATATGGAAGATTTTAACGCTGGTGAATTAATGCAAACTGATCTCACTGCTGGATCAGCACTGAGTAGTTTCATTGATGCCCAAGCATCTTCCCCTGCTACTCTACCAAAAGTCTCAAGCCCAGGGTTTTCACCTTCGCCTTGCAGTCAAAGATCAAGAAGTTCTACATCTTCAATGAGAAACCGAAGTAGGACTTCTAGCCGAGAAGAAACAACTGCAACTTTATCATCTGTGCAACAGGAACTTGAAAATCTGATTAACAGAGTTAGTTCGTCAGTTCAGCCTTTGATGACTCCTCAAGCACTTTCAAATGCTGATACTTCTGTTGTGAATACACTCACCAGTCTTGTACCAGTTGCTTGTCCAGTTTCTACTGGTACTTGCACCAGTCAGGATCAGGTTCTGATACCAAGTGTTGCCCCTGTGAGCACTGCAGCTGCTAGAACAGTAGCAAGCATCAAGCCAGTTGCCTCAGTTATGCCAAACTCTGTGAATTCAAATGAACAAAAACCTTGTGCGGCTCGAAAAACTCCAGAAACAGCCAAACTAGTCATTGTTGAAGAACCAGAAGAGGTAAATTTAAGATTTCACAGTGGTTTTATTATAATAAATGTTTTTAAAGCTTGATAATATAATAATCTTAATAACTTATTAGTTGTGTTATTTGATTTTCTAAAAAGTCTCTTTTAAGACCAAAAGGTAATTTAAATCTAGTATGTTTAACTGCAAAACTATTTTACTGCAAAAGATTTTTGACAAACTTAACATTCTATGGAGTTTGACTAAAAGTTGTGAAGTGTTTTTATCAGGCAATTGTATCTAAAGACTTGTGTGCTATTCCCTGTTGTCTAGAAAATAGTTAAGTATGAACACTGTTTTTGTGTTAATCAGAAGATCGTTAACTTGAAGGGCTGGTATAAAACAGTCTGAGCTACCTTCAGTTTCATTATCTTGAAAGCTGTATTTTTATGACTTTTAGGAAAAATTAATAAAGTAACTTTGATCTCTGCATTTTTTATTTCAGAACTACCGAGCTAGATATGAGAGTGAGGGGTGCAGGGGACCTATACATGGTACCTCTGATAACTCATTCCCAACCATCAAGGTATGTGGTTGCACAAATTCAGAGTAAATAATACATGTAAATATAAAACAAACTCTAAGGTATTTCTTATGAAAATGTGATTACGAAAGTGTAGGAAAACAGAAATTAGCATGATTATGAATATAGTAGAATAAGAATTTAAATTAGCTCTAGTTTTGTTGTAAATCACATTGTTTAGATTCAAAATGCAACTTTCTTATTTTTTTGTACTCTACTTTATAAGATTGTCAACTTTGCTGAGTTCCATGTTTACTAAGCCAGTATTTCAAATGTTAATAAAATATTTTGCTTTCAGGTTGAGGGCTTTGCTGGCCAAGTTTGGATTACTGTTTATTTGGTAACCAGTGATGGACAGCCACATTACCATTCAATTCATGGACCAGGATCCACAAAAGTTCCTTGCAAAGAAATAAAACTGGATGGAGGTATACCTGCTGTCCAGGTTTTGGTTGCACCAGATACAGATATGACTGCAATGTAAGTATTTTGAAAATGAGAACTCGGGCTTTTTGTAGCCAGAACAATCTTGACATGATTCATATTATGTTGTAAAAAAGGTGGTTGTATTGGTTTTGTTGAATGTTATTCACAATGTTTGCAGAGAGTTTTCGAGCTTGTTCAAAATAACGATTTAACAATTTTGGTTCACTAAATAGTTAGGTGTGTATGATTCAGTTTAAAAACTTATTAACTGTCCAGTTAGCAGTTTCTATACTCTAAATTTTGTTGTTATGTAGTTGAGGTTTTTTTGTTTCTGGTAGTGAGTTTCATTTGAATAAGGAAAAAGCTAAAACTACAATTTAGAATAATGGTTGTCAAGAGTTATATCTTTTTAAAAACCCTCATAATTTGGTCATCCAGGGTTTTTTTAGTTTGTTAGATGTTTTATAAAGTGAAAAACCTTAAGTACACTATTGGTAAGTTTGAACATTAGTGTATGCTTCTGTTTGAAATCATCTAGATGATTAAGAAAATTCACACAGGAAATTACTCAAGCAGTAGCATGTCTTCAATAGACTGTAGATACACCTAACTAGGAATAGCCTTTTCTTTCCTGGTCATCTTGTTTGTAATGCAAAAACTTGTTCACATTAGCAGTGAGTAAATTTTCTTTGGTTTTATAGTCTTGACTCATTGAGCATAAGAAGACTCCGTAACTGGGAAGGAGATCGAGAACTGAAAAGAAGGGGGATAGATCCATCAACATGGAAAAAAGAGAGGAAGGAGGCTTGCCTCATGTTTCAGGCAGAATTGCCCCTGAAAGACAACCAATCAGTGCACAAACTAACTTGTCTTTCAAGAGTCTTCAAGTGTAGCACATGTAAGACTTGTTTATTATTTGTTGTCATATTAAAGTTATTTGCAAGTGTTAAGTTGCATCTATTGGACTGAAAAAGTGTCAGATAAATTTTAGTTAGTTCTGTTGTGTTTGGCCCGTCACAGTTTGAATTTACCAGCTCCTGACATTAAGTGCCAACCTGTTTCCAGAATGTTGCTTTGGTTGATAAAAATGGGAAATACCAGTTATACTGATCTGTAATAATTTGTCAGGCTGCTGTTCGGTTTTGGGGGCAGCTGTTAAGTGTTTTGTGTAATTTGCATTTTAAGTATTGTTGGCCCTGGGTTGCTATTGTTTAAGTGTGGTCAATGGCTAAAAACAGCTCTGGTATTGTGGTGAGTTTCAAAGCCAAAATCATGTTTAGTGTAGTAGATAGAATTGAGAGTATTTGATTATTCAAAGATCTTTATAGGAGAAGCATGTCTTTGTTATTCACCTGTTATTACCTTCTCCTGTTTGTGACCAGCAAGGTGGACTTGCAATCTAATCACTTTTCCTTTTTTGTTCTTGTTTTTCAGCTGGACCAGCAGGTTTTCCTGAGGTTTGGTGGGCTAGCTTGAGTGAGGGCTCAGTTGAAGGTGGTGGTGAATTGGGTCTCATTGGCAAAAAGTTTCAAACTGGTAAGTACAGTTCAGGCTTTCCATTCCTTTTTTCACCAAAGAGAAGTAACTGTAAGAGATTCTTGGCATTACTCAGTTCTAAATGTTTCTGTCTTCTCTGTCATGCAGGTTTTCGTGTGAGATTCTATGGACAAACACCCTCTGGTAAGAGCTCTGTTTCATTTAAAACAGTCTTTGTTATTGCAGTATTGACAGAAAGGTGACAAAGAGAACTGTTATTTTGAAAAAACTGAAATCTTTTTGACATTTTTATTAGCTTAACAATTCAGGTAACTTGCATCAAGACTAGCTACTTTTTAGAAATTATTTTTCAAAAATTGTAACATTCTCTTAGTCACTTTATTCTGCTCACTACTTTGCATGGTTTATTCTGGTTTGTATTTACTTGAGGTTAAGCACTCGCACTGAAGATTGAATCATTTCAAAAGAGCATTTTTATGGTTTTGTTTGCATTTCCTTTTAACTTTGTCATTTTCATGACTGTGTTCTTTTGTGTGGAGAATTAGCATTATTCTTTTGATTTGGGACTCGGAAATAAAAAAACAGGAAGAGGCTTGCTCATGGAAATTTTTGATAATAAAAAGTGAAATGCAAAGTTTTGTTTTCAAATGTATGATTCTTTGTGTGCTTGCTTTGCTTCTTCTTTAGACCAGAGCCATTGATGTATGTATTTTTTATATCCTTGTTTTTATGCTATTGTTTCTTCACTTGCATGCCTCTAATGAATGTTTTTTTTGCAAACTTGAGTTTTGTAAGAGAATATGTTTTAGTTCTGTTGAAATAAAGAAAAAATGATAAAACGAAACAAAATTCTTTTGACAGAAGTACTCATTGTTTGGCAAGGACTGATACTGAAATATAGTCTTTAATTTGCATCAATCATGTTGCTCGGTGTGGTTTGTTGTGTGTTTTTTACTGCTGGGGAAATACAATACAATAGGAAATACTTTCTAAACTGGGAGGTTGTATTCTGATGTTTTTGAAAAGTTAGTGATTTTTTTTACCTAAAACTCTTGTACAGCTAGCTCTTCAAGGTTGGCGATAAGAAACAAGAAATAATCAAAGTTTCTTCAACTGCACAGTTTCTTCATAAAAACATGTCAGTTGTAAAGTAAACAACTTTAACTACCCGAGCAGTACTGGTTGAAAGCTTGAGGCATGCAAGTTCTGTGAAATTGTGGAGAGGTGCTAGCACAAATAAATCACAGAGTGCAAGCAGGACACTTATAGATGGTTGTGCAGCCTGGTTTGTTTGTTTCCAAGACAAATTTCTAAAAAATTTAAAAAGAAAAAAAGATTGGAGAAACTAAGAACTAAACAAGTGAAAGTTGGTGTGCCCTGAAGTTTTTTTTTCACAAAGAATCAATTATTTTGAAACTTTTGATGAAACAAACACTGCTTCTCTGGGATTAATTTGTACTATTTTATGTTAAGTGATTGGGAGGGCAAGGGTTTGAAGTGTTTAATGTCCTTCTTGTAGTTGCGCTTACAGAGGTGATGCTCAAAGGCCATTGCTCACACATTGGTCATTATGAACAGAGTGGAGCTATTTCCCTAAGTGCAAGGTCTCCGATTCAATAAATTTACTCCAGAATAACAGCTCGGCTTTTGAGACCATTTTGCTTGGTGGAAATAGTTGTTCTACGTTCATCAAGTCTGCTTCCTTCCCTGTTAGTTGTACTTCACTCAAATTGAGCCAGTTGAATAGCATATTTGTAAGACTAGAAACATACCAACTAGCTAACATCAGTTCTTGTGCTTTTTTTACAAGAGTTTTTTTTTTATGAAGAAAATAAAGCTTTTATGTACCCAAATTGTCCAAAAATCGAAATGCTTTTTGATTTTCTCTTTTTGCTAAGAATTAATGCAATTTTTCCGTTAAGGTTTCTAATTTTGTTTCTATTATTTTGATACATATACATTGATTTACAAGAAACTTTCTCCATTTAAAAAAATAACAGAAGAAAAAAAATAATAAAACCTATCAACAGAAACTTGTAATGAGGTAAAAAAAACTATTAAAGTCAAGAAAAACAACTCAAAAAATTACACAAGGGAAGCAGACTTTTGTGCCATTTTTTGTTTTTATTAAAGCACTTGTTCAAATTATAAGTAGCTTGGAAATTTTATTTTCAGACACAGTAGTTTTGTCTTCTACAAGTGTTTCAACTAGAATCAAAAGAAAGAAGTGTCAAAATCTTCAAGTGAACTACTTTTTCAAAAAGATTTTAATTCAGCAAGTTAAGCTTTTCTTTTGGTTTAACAACTTTGTGTTTTGATCAGTTGGATTTTGCAATACTGATTTTTCTGAAGTACATTGTCAGATGGTTTGTCAGTCATTTGTGACTTATCAGAAAAACCCACCAATGTACTTGATAGAATGCATCAGTTCAGAAAATGAAGTCAGTCAGGGGGATATCCCAATAGGTCCTTTTAGAGTAAAATATGTTTAAGTTTGAGTAGGAAAAAGAAAGGAGTCTGATTTGATTAGTTTCTTTGAATTTTGAAATTTTGCTTTATTGTTTTTTCTTTCTTTTTCATTTTTTTTTCATTTTTTTAAATAACTTAAAGCAAGGTTTTTTTTTTTCAAATTAGGTTTTTGGTTATGGACAGTGAGTTTGTTCATCTTTTGCTACTTTCGCATCTTTGCTTTTAATTTTGAATTGAGTGTGAATTATCTGAGTCCTTTTTTTTGGGATATCTTCCTGACTGCAGCTACCTTTGCTTATCAATGTGTGAGCAAGTGGAAAGGAGATAATTAATCAACCCTTCATTACAGTGGAAGGCAAATATTGCGCATGAATTTTTTGACTTGGCACGGTTGAACAGTGAGACAACTTTTTGTCTTTTTAAATTTTCGACTCTACTTAAGTGTGTATCTCTGTTAGTGTGCCCTAGGGAAGTCAAACTGTCTTGCCCCTGGCAGTGCAATAATTTTCAAAGTTTCAATAGATGGAGTCTCAATCATCAGTTTCGAGTGAAATTGGAACAAAAGCTAGAAAATGAATTTAACCAATAATTCATGTTTCAAAGGATTTTGTTTTTCTTGCATCAAGCCAATATATCTGTTTTTTCACCTAAGAGAAAATCATTTTTTTGTTGTCAACTTAAAATCAGAACAAGAAGTTACAAATTACCTCTTCCCTAGGGAACATTTACTTTTGTTTGTGTACCAGTTTTAAGCTGAAAGCACTCGTGTTCTTCAGTTGAACTACAAGGTTTTAATTAGTAGTGCTTACAGCTTGAAACAGATTACTCTACCTACCTATGAAACTTTTGGGCCATTTTCAAACTCCAAAATTTGATAAGATTTCAAGTCTCAGTGCTGTTTGGTTTTAATTTGAAAATGAACAAGAGATTCATAACTACTTTCTGGCAAACCAAACAGATAAAAATGCAATGAGGAATACTGTACCACAAATGAATGCTGTCTATGCAGACTTTGTTGAGGGGTTTTAAGTTCTATTATGCAAAAATTGTATTAGTTGACAGGTGTAGTGTTGTGGTAAACAAACTGTTCCAATTTGCAAATATTTGACTGGTTTGCCAGTGGCCTGCCATTTTAGATTTGGCAGTTTTTAGATATATGTTAAAATGAGATAATTCAAACCCAACTGAACTGAGACTGGTCAGTGAGTCTTTCTAGGTTTTAGTTGCCTTGTTCATAGTATTTTGAAAACACAACCCTCCGTTCTCTTGTTTGTTGAGAAATAGTGTTTCCCTTTTTTGAAGATTTGCCAATTTGCTGCGGTTTTGCAATTTAATCACAAAAAACCAAACAATTGGCTTTTAATACTGGCATATTGCAGTTAGTTCAAAAAAGAATCTCAAGGATTTTTTTAACAAATTTTTTTCAGTGTTTGGACCAAGTTCTAACTAAGATTTTTTTTTCTCAAACAGCACTTTTAAACTTTCTTACTTGGAAGTTAGATTTTGAAAAGATGGTCTTTCATTAATGAATAACTTATGTTGTACTGCATAAAATTTGTTTTAGTTATTGTTATTTTGTTCTAGCAGATACATCATTTTGGTCACACTTTCCTTTTAACCGTCACTGTTCAAGTTTGGCCATGGATACAGACATTTATTTTTAAAAATTGTATCATAATTCTGTAGCCTTGGACAGTTATTTTATTTCATTTTTAGGAGGAGAGTGTGATCTAAAGTGGTAAAACTGTCAGTTATGTTCAGCTTTGTGTTGCAAGTTTTCTTGTACTCCTGTGGAAAGTCTTGTTTTTCTCTGCTTTTTGCTCTTTTCTTGTCAACATTTCATTGTTTGTTATGTTTCAACAAAACATGTTGACTATAAACAAAGCCCTACTTGAAAACTTCTTTCTTAGAAAAAGTTATTTTCGATTACTTCTTTCTGCCATGTTTATTGATAACCATTGAGTCTCCTGACCATGCTTTAGAAATTCTCCATGTAACATCAGATCTGTTTTGTACAGAGATATCATTCCAAACAGGTTTAGCCATTGATGCTTGCTAATGGTGATTAATCATTAGAGCCTTACAAACCAGTGGTTTGGAGTAAAAAGTGCCAAATTCACAAGAAGTTCCAAATCTCCCGAAAAGACAAGTCTTTGTTTTCGATAATAATTGTTGAGGAAAGGGGTTTAGGGCTCACACTTCTGGTCATTTTTTAAACTTTTGAGTTCTACACATTTAAATGTCAATATAAGTAAAAGAAGTAGATTGAGTCAGGGCTTTGTTACAAGTCCAGCTGTAGTCAAGAGCAATAATAGTTACACATCACTGCCAGTCCTCAGTTGTAGTTGAGAACACTTCATTTGCTTGACTGAGCAATCACGGCAAGGTGCAATTAAACAATTCAAGTCTTTCACAGATTATAAATGTTGCAGGAAGATTTTTGCAGAGCACTGCTTGTGATGTTCAGGAAAAGCAGTGAAGCTGTTTGTTAATGGTTATTCAGAAATGTTCACATTTGTTACTTCTGAATTATAAGGATTAGATTTGCTTCTTGCAGGTGAATCATGGGAGAAATTTGCAGAAGTTGACAAAAGCAAGTCACATCAGGTATGTCCTTGCTTGTTGATTTTGTTATATGCTTTAGCTTACGAGAACTAGGTATCAATGCTTGATGAAACCAAGAATTGAAAATTTGATCTTGCCATAAGCAGAGCTCTGCCACTAATCCTGGAGTTTTGTATTCTTTAGCAAGACACTTCCCGACTTGCTTCTGTTGACTCGGTTGCATACCAGTGTTCAGTCCAGAGCGAGTTAAAGACTCGTACTTTATATTTAACCCTACAGAAACCTGAAGATAGTTTTGGTGATGTAGTTGTTCGAATTTAAGTCGATGTGCTATTTTTCACTGAGAGAGAATTAGAGGTTGGGTCCAGGAAAAATATTTTGTTACCCTAGTAAACCCCAGATATTTTGTTTTCATCAGTAAGTATGACACATGTAAAAAGTAAACCTTTTTTTTGTCTTTGTATCTTATTTGCCCTACATAGTTCTAGTTTCTTTTGCCAAAACATAAATGGTAATAGATGTTCTAGTCATTGTTAAATGATAGTAGACTTTTTTAGCACTCTAGATAAAGAGATATCCAATTTTTACTGGTTCCTCTTCTTTCTTTAATGTTGGTTTGTTATTTTACCTTTTTAGGGTGCGGCAGTGTTGCATGTGCCACCGTTTTGTGACCAAAACCTAACTGATCCTGTCACGGTAAATGTGGAGGTTGTAACAGGTTCTGAACGAGATCCTAAGTGTAGTGATCCCATTGAGTTTACATATAAACCAAGGGTTAAAGGGGAACAACCTGAAGTAGTGAGTTTACCTATGAAAACAACTGGACAGGACAATAATGGTATGGGGGAATTTTGGACAACTTTAGTGGGGGGACTGAAAACAATGACTGCTGTTCAAAATGGATCTCTGGTTGGAAGCCTGACTAACACATCTTCAACAGCAAAAGCTTCAGCTGCTGTGTCTTCTGCATCAAGGCTAAATTGCAATGAAGGTGAGTGACTTGCAACATCTTTAAATACAACCAGACTGTGGGTCTTTGGGGATAACATTAGAAATGCCAGGTGTAAGTCCTAGGACTCCTTGTTGCCACTAATTTCAGGAAAAGCATTCGTTATATAGAATCAATTCTTTTAGATCACCAAAGCCCTAAGGGAATTAGCTTTTGAATTTTTAAAAATGCAAAAGTGAGAAAACATGTGGATTCATCAAGAATCACCTGGCTCTGTGCCCATGGGTTTTTGTAAACACATGCTTTTTGCACTTTTTTGTTTTTTGGCCTTAAAGGTTTTTTGTACTGTGCAACAATATTGTAATACACATTTATATTTGTAGTTATTCCTTATGTATTTCTTTTGTTGTTCTGCCTTTTTTGAGACAAATCATCTCCCAAAGTGCAAAAGTTAATAACTCTGGTTTGTTTAACAAAGCATTTGAAGAGCCTGCTGTGTAGAACGCTAACATGTTTTGCCAAATTTGTCATTTTTCAACATTATTTTGTTGACTAACTTGTTTGCTCATTTGACACCTCCGAGACACTGGAGCCACAATTTTTCAATCCATTTATATGGGTTTCTCCCATGTGAATGTTATCATAGTACTTTGTTTCTTTCTCATTCACCTTGGTTTCAATGTCATCTCCCTGTTGGTATGTTTCCATATTTCTTGTCCAAATTTAATTCCAGTCATCAGGGTTTTGGTTTATTCTAAACGAACCTCAAATTATTCAAAGTTTCCAAAATGTGTATTCTTTCCTCCTTTCTGGATACTGGTTAATTTATATATGTAAGTTGTTTGGTGGTATTTTTTTGTTGCTGAAATTACTACATTGATGCAAATCTTCTTGATACTTGATTATTTTCTTCAAAATAATTTTTATGGCAGTTATAATCAAGAATTTCATTCCCAGAAAGTTAACTACCTTTTAGCACAATTAAAAGCAAGCTTTGTGGCCTTATATTTATTTCAAAGAATGATTTTGTTTTTCTCAATTATACAATACATGCTTATTTTTTAACATTTTTTTTTCAGATTGGAAAGCCTTGTGTTTAGAGGCGAGACATCTTTACCAGATGGGGGAATTGACGTTTGAAAACATCCTGGTATGTTGCTTTAAATACTGTCAACTTTGTTATTGCATTTGAAGACAGTTTTGTAGTTGCTACAGTCATCAGCTTTTATTCTACCAAGTTGTTTAACTGTTGTCATTTGTGTTTCAGGCCTTGGTTGGTTTCATTGAAAGACAAGACACAGTTTTGCTTGAAGCTTTTCGATCATCAAGAAATTCGGGTACACAGACTGAGTGCAGGACAAAATTCAAGCAGTACTTATCTGGCTTATTACCAAAAGCATAATTATCATTAATCAACATTTAGTACTTAGAAATTTGTAAATATATTTATTTTGAAAATTGGATAGTTTGTTAGTAAAACTAAAAGAATTTGCTGTTAGTTTAAAACAGTAGGCATACAAGTTTTCTTAATTGGTAAAAACTGAAAACTGTCAGGTTGCTAATTTATAGTGTAAACTGTTTTCTGTGAAAATACCATCTTACTGTCTTGTATTAAGCCACAACATTTCGCTTCATAGGAAGACAGTATCTTCAGAACATCAAACTGGTAGTTGTATAGAGAGGTAGGGAGAATAGAAAGAACATAGTCTGTAGTCATTGTATTACACTTTTAAAAAAATGCATTTAGGTATAACTTCAGCTGAGAATTGCAGGAAAGATAGTGTAAAGTAAAGAAGCTCTAACGACTTTGAAGAAACTGTATATTATGTAGCAAATGATGGTCCTACTTAGAGTTCACCCAGGTTATGACTCCCAAACTTCCTGTCAGTTTTGGTGAGGATTAACTCCAGGAGATATTACAAGTTGGACGTTCATGTCTTACCGTTTTGTTAGTTACATAGTTTATTACTGTGCTAGACTAATCTGTTGTAGAAAAGAACCTGCAGTGCAAAACTATCTAGAGCTAGAGAATGAACTACTTATACTTAATGTTACAGTTTGCTTAATTTGTTTTTCAGTTTTGAAAAAAAAATGTACAAAGTATGTAAAGAGCAACATATTCATGTAAATTATTTATAAGATATAAGTTTATTTGGTAAAAATACAAGTTTGGAAAAAAAATATAAGAAGAAAGCAACTGTGAACCCTCGTCAAAACTTGGGAACAATCCTGTGGAATTTGGGTTAGCCTCGTTCTGGTTGTTTTTTTTTTGTTCCCAGGATTCGACGAGTGGACACTTTCAAGTTTCCATAAATTGTTATTTTTAGAAATTAAAGTTCTTGAAAAGATGTAGTTGTGGTAGTCACTTTCTATTATTATGTGTTTGCTGGCAATAATGGATGTGATGATTGAACATCAGTGGGACTTTGAAGTGATGCCAGGACAAACTTTGTTTTTTGGCAAGTGTCTTTACCTCCCTTTTCTTTTGTCAACAAACGTCTAAATATCCCTTGTAATTAAAACAAAAACTGTCAGATGATGATTGGTTTGTAAATGTAAATAAATTGGCCATTGTATTGATAAGTGTAATAACGATCTGTAATCAAGACAAATAAAGTTTTATTGATAAATGAACGCTGTTGTCTGATTGTCTCAGTTATTTAGAAGAGTTTTATAAAAACCCATCGTGGTAGTGGAAATCAAAGTCGTAATAGCAGTAGTCGTCACAGTCGTAGTTATCCTAGTCGTACTCATGGTTGTAGTTGTAGTCGCATTGACATTGTATTCGAAGTCGTAGAGTATACTGCACTAAATCGACTCTTTGTGCACTGATCAATTTTATTTAAAACTCTGCACAGTGTTTAAGAAAAAAACAGCTGAATATACTGTTAGTTACGTAACTGTTGATATTGGCATTGCGAAAATATAACGCACAAAAAAGGCATGTCTTGGGGCCCTTCACCGGTAAACCATCTCTGGGTTTAGGGGGGGGGGATTAAGTACGCATTTCTTTTGAAAAGCCAATAGAAGCGTCTTCTGTCGTTAACTTGACGTTTTTGTTGGTTTTGACTGTTTTTCGTGGTGTAGTTTTTTCTCGATCAGTTTGTGATTAATTGCTGCATATCCCCTCGAGGTGCAGAGTCTAACAGCTTGTGCAATGGACAGCAACACTCGGTGGCCCGTTTATTTCCGTTCTGTGTTCAGTTATAGACTTCTAAGGGGCTTGTCAGAAGAAAAGATATCGTAAACCGTAATTAGTTTCGTCTTTCGGCCGGTAATGGTCCGAAATATTCCCAGCCAACTCGAGTTTCTAAAACGGTAAGCAGTGTGGGTGGGAAAGAATTACTATGGCCGAAGCCCGCAAGCGATGTGGGTACTGTCGGACGTTTTAAAATTTTCTTATTTAAAAAAGTTTTGCTTTCATGCTGGACTTTCGCAGTGCCGAAAGTTGCTAAGCAGTAGTCTGTAAACGGCAAACAGGGCTATCATGTTAAATGTATATACACTTGCTGGCGTTTTGTGAGGACAAAATGTTAGTCGAGGCAGTACATGAATCATCTGTTTGGCCGCACGAGCGCCAACGCGCGGGGGAACTCGGGGGGGGGGGGGTACGGGGACATGCGAATATATTCCAGACGTGCATGTTTTAACCAAGCGAGTTGTTAGGATAGAAAAACGCTGAAGAAAAATCATTGACGAAACATATGAGCCACGACTTTTTTTCAACTAATAACACAGAATGTATTGGGTAGTAACTTCCAGATCATCTTCGTTTTGAAATATAACGCTGGCTGTCGACATAGAACCTCACAGTCGCAGATTGAAAAAATGGCGGTAAAATTCATGTAAACGAAACAACTTGGTCGTTTAGATTGACTGACTTTTGATTTAGATTACTTATGAAAATGCTTAAATCAAACTTCAGTTCTTTCAAAGTTTTTACCGAAGCAAGTGCCTGGGTTCGCCCGTCGAGGTGGCTACGGATAGGGGCCTGCGTTGCACTCAAAATAAAACGAATTCTTGCTTATTCTGTGAATTTAGTTTATTTCCTTTGATCTTTGTACTCCAAAGAACAAAAAAAGGTGATTTTTCATCAGTACTCGACATTGGGTTTTTATCTACCCAGAATGTAGGTTTTCTGCCCCAAATCAGTGCTACATGCATGTCCAAATTTAAATCGAAAAGAAACCTTTGGCATTTATAAACGACGGACAGAATTTAACAGAGTTAGACGCACGACGGAATTTCATAATGGTCTCGTGTCCAACTCGCACCGTAGTTTTTCTATCAAGCGACCTCTAACAAGACCCTTCACCCCTTTTCTTTGGAGCCAGAAATTTGTTAAGATCCCCCTTTCCACCCCCCCCCCCCCTCTAAATGAAAAATAAGCCAAGGGTATACTGTCTTTACCTGTGGAAGTTAAGCTTACTTTCACAGTTTAGTAGCCAAGCGCTTTATGGGCAATTCTCGAACTTTTGTTCATAAATAAAAGAAAGCTTTGTTGGTTTTGCAAGACATTGACAACTCTATTAAAAACTGATAATTGTCGTGCTTTTCGTGTGTGCGGAAGAATGAAACTGATAAAAAAGGGGCACGATAATGATATTCTGTTGAACTCATAAGGCCCCCTCCGGCCCCTTCTCTAACAAGGCCCCTCCCTAAATCAACTGTTTATCAGTTGCAAAAATCAATTTCGGAAAACCTAGAGAGCTACTGTACATCATTAAGATTTGACGGAGACACTTTCGCCCGTTCAGCTCTGTCAAGTAGTTTATTCCCATATTTTAGACCATCCTACTCAACAAAACCACGATGTTAACGAGAAAGCCATTTGTCGTTTTAAAGGTTTACAGGCACAGTAGGGGAGTATACTGCATTTGGCCACCCAGTTCGGCAGATTTCACATGTTTTGAGTGCATGGAAAGCACTATGCGAGATATTTCCCAAGTGCACCCACAGCACGATAGACACAATAAAATGAGCTATTTGTTTTAGCACTTTGAGTCCTTAAAAATGCAAAACAAACAGCAGCTTGTGTTACGATTTCAAGACCGGCCGTGCTTCTATCTTGGAGTTTTAGACTCACTTTCGCGTCATACAAGAAGCATCCGAAGAATTTCTAAATATATTCTCAATAATTAATGTAAAAAACCGCCCAATTACTGTATGACAACAGATTCAGGGAAATGTTAAATGGCTTTTCAGCGTGTTGTGTTAAACCCTTTTCTCTTATAATCGGAATTCCTTTGTACCACAGCTTTCCGGCCTCTCCGAATCGATCACTCACTACTACCAGATTGAGAGTGTGTTTTATTTCGACCCATATAAATGAGCATTTAATTAGCCTCGCTGAATGAAGGGTAACGTCGAAAAACGTTCATCACCTCACGTTCAATCTCCTGTCGAGGGACTTAAAAGAACCCACAACACTTGTCGACAAAGAGTAGGGTGATCCCGGTGTTGTGGTCTGTCTCTTCTACTAACTGAGGGCAACTCTTAGGAAAATAGTTGTGAGCCGCGTAGAGCGGACTGTCTAAGACCCTCAATACCACTGTCAACTGTAAACTATTGTTAAGCGCTTTGAGCATGTACCTATGGAAAAGCGCTATATAAATGCTAATTATTATTATTATCACTAAAACCTAAGTTGGGCGGCGCAGTGGCCGAGCGGTTAGCGTGTTCGACTCGTAATCCTAGGGTCGCGAGTTCGAATCCCGGTCAGACCACTGTGTTGTGTCCTCGAACTGTTCCACTCGACGCAGCTGTAAAAGTGTGTACCACTGTTCTGCCTGTAAGGGGCTACCTTGCGATAAATTAGTGTCCTGTCCAGGGACTCCAGGGGGAGTCAAAGACTGTCATCCGCTTAACACTACACAGTCTACAGAAACCGGAGATAAGTGCCGCGCCTATGAGGCACTCGAGAAAGGATGTACCTTAGCTACTAAAGTGAACGAAAGAGAACGAGTGAAAGGAATGTACATGTTTCTTTGCATTTTGACTGAAATTTTACAAGAAATAAAAGATTCCAACAGGCATTTTCCGCCAAAACTGCTAGCGCTATTTCTACAAAATTCCGTTTTTGTTGTTCGTGCATTTAGGCAAAAAAAAATTTATTTAATTTAAATAAAACAGAATAGCCAATACAACACAGAATTTAAGTTTTTCTCATACAATGCTTCGGCTATGAGAAAAACTTTAATTCTGCGCTGTATTGGCTATTCTTTTTTATTCATTTGACTTCGTGAGCCCAATTCGATCAGTTCAGTGGTCCAACGCAAACCGGCGTATGTACCGCGGCTATTCATTTTTCTGCAAGTTCATTTAATCAATTACAACAGTTGAAACTATAAGTATACGGTAAATAGATGTTCATTAGCATTTCAATACAAGTTAGTATTTTAGTTAGTTTCCACTAAAACAATTATTGTAAAGTACTCGTGGTCGTTTTCTATTAATCGAATAGTCATTTCGTCGGCCTGGCGCCTCATCGACTACATGTATTGACACATAGAAAATTCCACCTAGTTATTTAATTGTGAAGTAGAATCAACGGATTGAGAATTTGCACCTTTGGACAATCAAGACAACAAATAGTCTCGCAATGGTTGCTAATTACTGAACACTAATAGAAAATCTATTGCATAATAAGACAATCCATGGCATAACAGAGACATACAATGAACTCCACCTTATAGAGTTATTTGTTTAAAATGGTCAGTTATTAACGTGAACTGACAAACGTGTGGTATTTTTGGAACAAACAATAGAATGAAAAAATCATTCTTTAGGGAAAAGGTCAAAACAATGGTTCTTCCTAAGAACCCAATTTAGGGGGTGGGGTATCATGTGCCGCCACCCACCACCTTTTTTCAAAAATGATGAATTTCAGGAGCAAATATCATGTTCAATAAAATAGATATTGATAAAGTGCTTGCGCCAACGCCTTCTTTGTGGAGAGAGGAGTCGATAATACAATAAAAACCAATACCCCTAAATCAGGTTTTGAGAAATTGAGCTCTGAAAAAGTGGGGAGGGGTGGGGTAGGGGGTATGTGCCGCCACCCACCACCTCCCCCGACAAAATTGGGTTCCTTAAAAATGCCATTGTTTTGACTTCTTCCTTTAGGGTCATTTATTGAAGTTAAATGTGTTCTAAATGTTTATGCTGAGCAAAAACACGAGATTATGTACATTATCGTTTAACTTTTATGCCAACCTCACAATTTTTTTCTGAAACAGATATACCATGAAAAACACTTTTCTTGCAGGTACTTATTATAATTGATAAAATCGTGTGCGCTTGAATGAATTATTACTACTACTACTACTACTACTACTACTACTACTACTAATAATAATAATAATAATAATAATAATAATAATAATAAAAATAATAATAAAATGATTTTAAGAACCAATGGTAATCATAATTATACCTTTACATAAATTGGACTTTGGGTTGTGTGACGCTCATAGAGTATAAAGGTCTGCGAGACAACCTCCTTGCTCAACTTGTGCCATTTTCCATCACAGCCAAGAAACCTGTTGTAACTCGAGGCATTGAAGCGACATTTCTCATGTGCAGTCATGTTGAGCTGGAGTGGTTTAGCAGCAGAAATCACGAGCAGAGGAGAAATGTCTGTCTCACCAACAAACCTATATCTGCAAACTTAAAGTAAAAATTGAGTTAGTTTTGCCTAACTTTCCAAGATAAGGACTGGGGATTAAGTTATTAATGGCCCTCAACTCAGCCCTTTGTAATGTTTTGGAAGGGCCTTATTAATGGCCCTCAACTCAGCCCTTTGTAATGTTAGGGAAGGGCCTGGGGATAAAGTTGTTAATGGCCCTCAACTCAGCCCTTTGTAATGTTTTGGAAAGGCCTTATTAATGGCCCTCAACTCAGCCCTTTGTAATGTAAGGAAAGGGCCTGAGGATAAAGTTATAGAGACCCCAGTGCGATTCATTCAAAATTTGTATGATCAAGGAATTGCCATGCAGTATCTAGGAATCTGGTAAAGGGATCGAGTGTCTTGTTTGCGCCCTTTCTAGGCTTGGAGCATTATTACGCTCGAAGCCAGTTATTACCCTTGGGATCTCTACACCCTCAACTCAGCTCTTTGTATAAATGTTAGGGAAGGCTGTTGATCGCGAGCATCTTCATAACTGTTTTGATTACTGACTGAAGCCGCTCGACTTTCAAAGTCACAAAAGGCGTTTGCCGAAACTTTGAAACGCGAAAATTAGAAAACGAAAACAGAGTCAGTTTTTTCCAACAAAAGGAACAGGTGACAGTGAATAAGAAATCCGCAAACATGGTCATTTTTAGAAGAAACGTCCCTACGTTTTCTTTTTAGACAATTTATTCTTTCATATTTACCCTCAAACAACTGCATAGCAAAGAGAGAGATACCTAGCTAACAGCAACAGTGAACACGCTACTCGCTCGGTCACTGGGCCGCATGCGAACACCCCAATCATAATAGGCTACCCTGCGAGCATACAGAGTCCCCTTTTATCGGACTTTGCTCGCAGGGTACTTAAAAATGTATAACCTTAATAGGGAATCCGGTGGTTGATAAAGGAAATACTTAAGCTTCGATGCTTTCCTAGGAATTTTAAATCAAATTTAAGATACTCAAAATTCTTAACTTTCAAAAAAACTACAAACAAATTTTTTCGATTTAACAGGTCCGGCGCGCCCGAGAGACATGGCAGCACAGCAAGTTTTCGCTTGTATGAACTTTGCCTCACGAGAGATGGCGATGCGAATATCAAAGACGAGAGAAACTCGCCTTACAAAATTCTCACAAAATTTGCCATACACGAGAGATCATCCTGAGCTCTCTACCGGCTTGCGAGGCAAGGAGAAGAGCTGTCTTCTCAGCGTGTGCCGGGCTTTCGTTTGTTCAAGTCGGTACTCACAGGTTTAGTAATACAATTTCTGAAATTATATCAGGCTTGCTTACCTTCTCTCTGTCGAAACAAGTGATTGTACACACAGGACATCGTCTTTTCGTCGAAAGTACGACGGTACCCGCAAAAACATTCATTGGTTTTTCTTCTTATCGCACCTAACACCCAACATCGGTCGCAGCTCTCAGCGTGGGTCGGGTTGTAGCTGCTGACACTGTCCACCATTGTATCAAAATTTCTTGAAACTCGTATTTTGTGTATTGAACCGAAAGAATTCCAGCACAAAATACAAAAAACAAGATACATTAGAGGCTTTTGTGAACGATTTCCTAGCAGCATTTTGCCTAAGCTACGTACGTGTAAAATTTAATTAAAATATTCTCGCGATTTCGAGTGTTTGTTAGTTTCTTCCTAAAAAGGTTGCAAAACACTCGCTTGGGTTAGCCTTTCATATTCGGTAAAACGGGCCACTCTCTGAATCACCGATCTTCAAACTACAGTAATAATGTTTGTTTAAGGACATGCGTGTAATTATTACTATAGAATTGACAAGCCCAACAAGACTTCATTTGGCAACATAAAAAAGCGCAGGCCTTTATTTTTCCTTTTGCGGAACAATAGATAGAGTACAAACATGTACGAGATGAAGAAGAAAGAAAACATTAAGAAAAAACACGATTAGTAAAATGTATTGTAATATGGACCACGTCATAACTTAGTTTGGTAGTTAGTTGTGTAGGTTTACCCCAAAGTGACTCAGTAGTCCATAAAAACAATTCAACCTAAGAAACGCCATCCCTTCCAAGGCGAACTCAGTGCATACGCAATGCGCGCAATGACGTTACATGAATAATTTTTATCGTCCCATGAAAATGTCTGTTTTGAGCAGCATGAATGAAAGTGTCCGTTGTCCGTATTATCCGCTGTTCTCTTAAACTTTTCCCAACATTTTCAGGATTTCCAGACTTTCTCCATTAGCCGCTCAAATGTCTAAGCGGAGCGTACGCGAGCTCGATAAAATACGGAATCTCTTAGTTGACCTTAGTTTAAATACTAGGAATGGTTCCAAATGCGTGCAGAACTGAGCTCTAAAATCGAATTTCGTCAAACAAAATTTTTAAATTGTAAAAACGATGTTCAAACATTTTTTTCTCGCGTCTTGTTGAAATTCGAGTTTAAAACACGTAACGCACGATAGGGGGTCAGCGGAGAAAGAGTAAGGCTATGTCGTCAGATATGGTTCGAACTCAAAGTATTCACCGTTGAAGTGAGACACCCCACGCAACTTAAGCGAATTTTGTAAATGCAAAAAAAAAAAAAAAAATGGGAAAAAGGAAAAGAGTCGACTAAGAAACACCTGGAGGAGATACACAGAGACCGAAATTAAGAAACTTGGAATGAACTGAACAGATACAAGTAGAGATGCCCAGGGTGCATTGGTCCTCAGTGGTAAGCTGGAAGCTAAGGGCTTAATGATAATAATGAATGTGTACGGAAAAAAGTTACACACAATCACGGGCTGTAGGATACATTGGTTACGAGTTTAATATAGAGGCAAAAGATCAAACCTTGAAATGTTGCTTGAGTTTTTCTTTGTCTAAAGTTGTCTCTTTGTCTAAAACTAAAGTTTTAAAATTTGATAACGACGTAACGATTAAAACTGACTGACCGCGCTTCTGTGGCGGCTTATACGGCATGGGGCCAACTTCAAGAGTAATTTGAAATGAAAATGGCGTCTGCAACGATCAAGATCGAGGCGGTGCTCGGACAAAGAGAAAAACTCAAGCAACATTTCAAGGTTTGATCTTTTGCCTCTATATTAAACTCGTAACCAATGTATCCTACAGCCCGTGACACAATAACAACAATTTGACTGAAAATCGTTAATATTGTGCAAATGCACTCCAAATTGCCAATTACGTTGTTTACAAACAAAACCTTTTAGTTAAGGCTAAGTTCTTAAGAATATTTATACAGTAAATGTATCAGAAGCTATGCGCTGCTGGAAGCTAAGGGCTTAATGATAATATAAAGAACGGGTACGGAAAAAACTTACACACACTACCATAGTTAATATTGTACAAAATCACTCCAAATTGCCCATTTGCGAAATAAGTTGTTTACAAACAAAACTTTCAAGTCGAAGCCAAGTTCTTAAAAAACAGTACAGGTATCAGACGCTTGAGGGCTTTGCTAGTGAGCAACGGAGTGTGACTAGCTAATGGGTTATTAAACATCTGCAAAAATATCGAAAGGTTTTATCGATACAAGGACAGAGATTGACATTCATCTACATTTTTGATTTTTTGCCAAATCAACATTAAATTTTCAAAACCCTGGCGTTTTTTCGATCTTGGTTTCTTCTTACGCCATAATCAGTGCGAACGAAATTCACGATATGGCAAGCGGCTGCTTTCTTAGCGCACAAAAATTCTGAAATTGCTATAATCTAGAAATTGCGAAAATTTCGAAAAGAAACGCAAAACCAAATGGCCGGCCCAGCACGGAGCGTCAGATAGATCATTGTATAAAAACTAACAATCAGACAAAAAAAAAAAACAATTCTTAAATAATCTTCCTTTATCAGTTTATGGGTATCGAGACTAGCACAACAAAGCATTATGATAGTTGCTGTAACAATATAACAAAAGCTTGGAACTTATTTCTACATACGGCTTGTGTGTCATTTACATGAAGAATAAAAGGGGTAAAAATCCGAAGACCATAAAGACAAGGTTCAGGAAATGGATGAATAGCTCCACTGCGCACAAACAAAACTTCAAGTCGAGGCTGTGTGCTCATTTTTCATACATTTGCTGTGTTTTGTAGCACCTGGTCCTGTCTGTGCACAATAGAGCGTGTTTCGCAAATGAGCTGACTCAGTGTCAAAATTTCACCTGCGAAAATGGCAGATCGAGGTATTTTTCATCTTATCAGTTCGGTAACCAAACCAAACTGTCAAGTATTTCACACTACACACATACTCTTCTTTCCAAAACAAATTTAAAAATCGTTATATATACATTTTTGTTGGAATATTTGAGAAAAAACTCATAGATTATGTAACACTGAACATCTCGCGGTTACGATTCCCGCATAGTCTCCCTATTGTAACCAATGGGTGTCGTGTTACAAGAATCACGAGAGAACAAAGGCGTCCAGAATGTCGAAAGGGGACAGTTGAGATAGTGATCTGGTGCAATACATACATAATATGGTCTGCTGTCCGTGACAAAGTTTGCCCTTCACTTAACTGAAATGTCAACTTAAAGCACTGTTCTTTTCAACTGTTCTCTTGTAACCAATACTTAGTCTTGATGCAGTCGCGCCAATAAGGGCCACTTACGGACAATTTCATGGTCCCAAGGTAAAAACGAGGCCGATTTTTATGGAAAAACTAGTGGATTGCTACAAAATCTTTGCGTCGACGGCTTTCAACAGCACTTAAAATGCGCACGCAGCCCTTTTCGTACGCTTTTCCTTTAACTATCTGATTGGATAGTTTCACTTTGTAATCTCCATGGTTACGCGTGCGGAAATTGCCCAAAATTGGTGACTGATCCCACGACTGCATGAAGTCCCACTGAACCAAGATTTTGGTCAAGTTGAGTGTGGTCAACAAACTCGTTCCCAGGTTGCTCTCGTACTGAGAGGCTACAGCCTGGGGCGAGGTTATTGGAGAACCAAGAATTAACTCATCTATCTTTATGAGGCAATCCAGTTTATTTCTTCAACCGTCAATATAGTTTCGATACGATTTCATAAAAGGATATGGTTTCCTTTTTATCACTTAATCGATCTTATCTGTCGAATTGGGCTGGAAGCGTTTTCCCACATGAAGTTGACTGGAACTGTCCTCTTTTTTCTCTGTCTTAAAAAGTTGATCAGCGTTTACTCATAAAGAAGGGGATAGTTTTTTTTTTATACAACTGTAGTGAAGTACGCACAACAGTGCGTTAATGGGGGGACGCGTTATCATCCAGCTGCAGCGGGTGAAGTATGTCACTCTCTTCCGTCTCTCCTGGTCCTCGATTGCTAAAGGACGCTTTCAACTTGACAAGCTCGTCTCATTTGGGGCTTTCACGTGCACAGTTTCTGTATGCTATCGTGAAGTTTGATAGCAGGACCAAGAGTAATGTCAAGAACTTTGTGAAAATCATCGATAGAAAGGAACATCAGCGCTTTGCCATCTATTTCCTGAAACCATACAAAAGAATAATATAAAAGTTCAATCAGAGAGACCACATTCGAACTGCCCAATTCTTAACGCTTTCAGCCCAGCCAGTTTATCAACATCCAACTTCTTCTTACATAAAACCTAAATCCTTTCTCGGGCTAAGTGGCTAATTAGTCCATCCCAATACTAAACAATTCTACCTCAACACAGTTAGAAACAATACCCGTATTATTGACTCAGACTCTAATTGGAATCCGCTCTTATTCAAAGAAGCTTTTTACATCAAGAACAAACAAGCCTCACTCAATCAAGGCCTTAAAGCTAGCCGCGACC
>JAOBAT010067206.1:0-23047 GCA_026413305.1 Hydrozoanthus tunicans
GAGGGGGTCTCCACAAATTTTTTTGGGGGGGGGATAAAAAACGCGCTCTTTTACCGATAGCCAAAACTTTCCGCACAACTGTTATTAGATCAACAAAAAATTTTCAAGCCTTTGAAAATGACGTCATCGTTGGCAACGTCATCACAGGAAACTCATCATTTGCTTTCAAAATTGTTGCTCTACCTGAAAAAATGACTGGGACATACTTATTTCTTGTCTATGTTACAGATTCAGTAGTTTTTCCTTTGAAAATTCATGCTTTGTTACAATTATTAACCTAAACTAATTATCCAGTGATTTTTGTGTGAAGTAGCTACTATGTACTCCATTATGTATGTCAGTCACGCACGTAATGCATTTGTCCAAAGGCCACCTATTGTGTCAAGGTGCAAGGTACCGCCTTGTCTTTCTACATCAGTTAAATGTCGTCTTTATATAAAAGCAGCTCAATATCTAATCGGCAAACACTATCCTTGAAGGCGTTCGAAAAAACGTCGCATGTCTTTAAGATTTTGAACTTTCGTCTTCTAGTTATCATTCAGCTGGTACTTCGCCCAGTCAACTGCGTCCTTCTCAACGAATCGTACGTAAGTATTACTTACTAAACTGCAGGCTTGTGTAAACGAGTTCACCTTTTAGATTTCTTTGAAATAACAACGATTTTTGTTTATTGCTTTGTAGAGGAGAAACCGGAACACTCCTATAATTCCTATAATGCTTTTGAAACTTTTAGTGCTATAGAGAATGTTGTTTTCTACAAGTAATGCTATTGTCATTGCAAAACGTAGTTAGTATTTTTTTATCATAGATATTATTATGATTATCAATATATTTTTGGATTTACTGTCATTATGTGTTTTTAATTATCTTCATTATGGTTGTTATTCTAAGCTTAAGCAGCAAATATGACAGTCAGAAGCTCTTGTAACTCTTCCAGGGCAACTGATCGGAAACAATTGGAAGAAAAAAATTTTGAGAACAACCATAGTTGGCCGAAGGCGCACTTCGAGTTTTACTTGGCTGTCAGAGAAATTGTTTGCAATCAAGTTACTTACCAGTTTAATTAAGAGGAGTCGATTAAACAAATTGAAAAAGTTGATTAATTCTTCTGCAGTATTTGGCCAATCCGAAAAAAGAGGTTTCTCTATCCGAAATTTCAAAGTTTTGCGTTCAAAGTAATTAAAATTACCTTGTAGACTTTGGCATTTTGTAAATCCCAAACCGCACATCTAAACTTACAGCGGCTAATTAAAACCGTGCTAGACAATTAATCAAAATCTTTAATGTGTCAAAAATTTCGCAAAAGCTGCCATTTCCAGTTTGTATTAATCACCTTCCCTTTACAAAAAATCAATTGAAAGAATGCCAAACAAGTGCATCTAGTTCATCGTTAGGCTTGGCCTACTTCCTTACTGACACACATATTTCCCATACTACTACAGGCCCTACTCCGCCGCCGCCACAGAGGTACTCTCCGTATCCTCGGTCTTCTCATAGCACGTAAGGTTCACCTCTTTGCAATTTCCTTCGCTTTTGTCTTTGGTCTATAGTTCGTTTTCACCTGACGTCAAAGCTGCCATGTTGTTGCCCTTGCACAAAAGAATTTTGATCATTTCTTTTGTTTAGAGCACCAACATGGCCGCTTCGTCTTTTGTCTTTGGCGTCTCAAGGGAGTATGTGAAAACGGTCTATAGTTTTTACTGAGTTAGGTTCAACTTTTGGTCTTCCTTACTCTTGATCTTTCTGTACCCCATATTATTCAATCGCCGCTAACACATAGTTAAAGTTTTTCAAGATAAGATTTCAACAACTTATTAACGTTTTTTTCTCATTATTATCTTCATATGTCCACTGTTTAGGCCCCAAAGCGAGACTTCAAACCGGTTGCAGCAAAGACAGGTAATGACTGGCTACGTGATAGCTGAAAGCTAAATCCTTTCTCGAGCCTAAGTGGCTCATAGGACCGGCGCTTATCTCCGGTTTTTGAAGCGTTAAGCGGATGAGAATCCTTACTCCCCCTGGACAGGATACTAATCAAACATAGGTTTGCCCCAAGCAGAACTGCAGGGTACTCAAATATACAATTGAGTCGACTGGAACAAAGACACGTAAGGTGTCTTGTTCAAGGACACAACACTTGGGGCTGAAGCGGTGGAATCTTTTCAGTATGATAATTCGTGATTCCCAGATATTTTTCGACCAAAGACTCATAATTCATTTAAAGAGTTTCTTCATGATAATGATTCATTTATAGAATTTCTCCATGATTCAAGATTCGCAGCCTGCGAGATGATGTGATCCATGATTCCTTCACATTTTTAAGCCGTGGTTCTTGATTCAAGATTCCGCTTCCACCCCCGACAACACAGTGAGCTGCTCGGGACTCGCAACCCTAGGATTCATGTCGAACACGCTAACCGCTCGGGCACTGCGCCGCCGACGTGATAAGTTAGTACTAATTAATGGAAACTTACAACACAACAACTAGTATCAGCCATAAATGCTCGACTCGGTTCTTTACAACCCGAGTACTTAGATGATTTTTTTTGCTCAGGCTACACCAGGACCTCGCACACCAGCTGGTCCAAGGCGATTGCTAATTAGGACACCTCCTTCCAATGGAATGATGGGTAAGAAGTTTAACGTAAGGACTTTCGGTCAAGTTGTGCACGACAGGATTGATAAACACAGGAGTCAGTGTGCTTTTATACCTCTTTTCTGCGTGTTTTGTGACAAAATGGCAACTGAAACAACGAAAACTCACTGCATAACTAAATAGTATTTCAGGCAAAATGAAGTAGAAAAGATTATCAGCGGTAAAATCAAACAAGAAAAAAATGCTAAAACATTAATGATGCTTGAAGGACAACTAGACATGTATATGCTAGTTAACAAAGATATGTTTTAGAAATTATTTGTTGTTTAATGAGCTGTTCCCGTCTCTTAGGTTGATTTGTAGAGACTGCCGTAGAGCTGCTGTTACTGCGTTGATGCTTTATTTGTATATCTCTTTGGCATATTTGGATTTTATTTGTTCTACTGGTTAAGCGTTGAAGCAATCGTTTTGAATTACTTTAATGAAGTAGTTACGGCACTGATTAAAGAAGCCGAAAGCCCCACTCTTGCCAGTATGAACTTTTATAAAACTTTTAAAATGTATGTAGGAACAATTCCCCGACACAAACCCTCACCGAACCAAGCACAAGCGGGTAGAAGCTCTACAACTCCTGGTGGAATACCAACCATCCGACACCCAAGGTACATGTTCAACTCTTTAAAAACAATGCTGGTTTTAAACCTGTTCATAATTAGAACAAGGTCCAGATCCAATAAGGAAGGTAATCGATTAGATTAAAAGTTGTAATGAAATATTATGGGTTATCTTAGTTTTTTTAAGTTTGTTTCCAACACTTTTTAGAATTCTAAAGGTAAATGATTTTCTCCCTACTTGCGTTATACCCTCTTATCAGTGTGAACATTACTGGTTAGGAAGCAGCGCGGAATCGGATGCACAGACTCAAATGCACTTTGAGAACTCATCGGATGGATTTGGTTTATGTCCTACGTCATGCATCGCATAGCTCATAGTTCTAACTGCTGATTTCTAGTTACTGGAAAAAAGTAGCTCTAGATATACATTTAAACAGAGTGTTTTTAAAATATCTCTTTACGTTTCTATGTGTCATCGTAGCGGTCTTCGCTGCGATAAAAAAAACCTGACCGGTGAACTAGTATGACTGAACAATTGGATCATGCGTGATCGGAAAGAAGACTTCAGTATCTTCCTTTTAGGTCATTTGGCCGATTCATTCCTTGCACAAATTCATGTGTTGTTCATCTTGCATTCTAAGACTTTTTTCTAAGACTTTTGACTTTTTTATCGTTTAGGATTTCAAGTTTCTTTTAAGTTCCATTAATAGCACATATGTACAGCAAGGAAGATAGCAAAGCCTGTGTGCAACCTGCATGATTGGCTATTTTACTCGTGAAATTTAGGCGGTTATTAAGAAAAAAGGATAAAAAGGAAATTTACACTTAGTTTCCTGAAAAACAAAACGAGATCTCGAGTTTAGGGTGCATGCTGGTTGAGTTTTGACAAAAAAAATGACTTCGCGTACTTATATACGCATGCTCGCCTTGTTGACTTGCGGCAAAATGGAATCCAATTATCAACAGAAACTATCTCTTTTTTCAATATTATTGTTTGTTTCGTACCTAGAGTTGCTAACACGCCTGGGACCTTTGAAACAGCCACCCCAAGATCACCTCGGAGCTCGCAAACACTCTCTAGGTACCTCCATTAAACTTATACGTTACCATAGGGCAACGTTGCATGGACAAACCGTCACCGTCAAGGAAGTACATTTGGATGTAGTCAGATATTTGGGAGTTTAAAAAAACTACCTGGTGTTTTGCTTTGTCTTTACATGATCAGAGACGAGTACTTACTTTAAAACTGTTATTAAAAGCTGGATTTAGACAAAGTCGATCTCCTATAATATTTTGAAACTCCTACAACCCCGAGGCTAAACTTAAAGTCGACCGTATTTCTAATCATATGGCCAGTCAACTGAGTTAGGTTGGCCGACGTAGAGCTCATATTTCTCAAAGACTTCCAAGGAAACACCTTAATTTTGATGGTAAAACGGCTCTTCTTCTTATTCCATTAAAAATCTAAACTAAACAAACTTAGGTAGGTTGGTAGGTAGGTAGGTATTCTAATAATCAACTCCCCTTAGGGCTTTTCAGTAGTTATTTACAATTTATGTAAAAAGACACCAATTAAGAATTAGATCTAAGCTTCCAGTAATTACTTTAATTTCATAGTATGAACAAAAGAGTGAATTAAATCTAGTTTTAGAAAGATGACTCAATTAATAAATGATTTTGGCCTTTAAGACGTGACAGACAAGTAATACGTTGCAGAAAATATATTGGTTTCTTCAGAGGTTTTATCTTTACCTCGTTTTTTTTTCTCCAGGAGCAGCATCACTAGTGGCTCACCACATTCGACGTATGTACAACGATACACACCCCACAACATACCTCTCCGCCGATCACCTAGCCATAGCCCTCGGCAACAGACACCAACATCAGGTGAAAATGCACATTTTATTTATTGCACTGGCTTGCTTTAATACTTATTAGTTAGATAAAATGAGATTTGAAAGTGTTCCTCGAGTAGACACCGTTCCCAACATGACCCAACCCATGCAATTCGTATTGCCTCAATTATATCTCATCCTCAGGGTTTACGCCATTCCCTTTATAACAAAACTCGGCAACAGCAATAACCGTTGTAGCTTTTTCCTCTCTTTTTCCCTCTACAAGGCATCTTTCTATCGAGATAAGCTCCGGAAGTCTTTGACTGTTTATCTTGTTTTACAGCGTCCAAGCCCATGGAAACAAGCGATACTGTCACGCCAACAAGTCAACTCGATCCAGCCAAGCGACTAATCCAGGTGCACTTAAAACTCGGCAAATATGTTTGGTTTTCCTATGCATGTCTTGTAAACTTATTTGTAGCAAAGCACAAAAAGAGGAATCGAAAGCTCGCAATACAATTGAGCGTTATCAGCTTAGCAAAGTTTCATTCGTGACTGTCGACGTAGGCAACTCCCACTCCCAGTGTGCGATGATCTTTTGAGCGCTAATAGGCGCGTTTCGTTATGTCGACGGCTATTTGCTTGATATAGTATTAGACAATTAAAGTGTTTAGATTTAAAAATGTTTGTTAACATTAAGTGCCGCGCGGGAAAGAGTTATCCAAAATCAATTGTATTCACCCAAACTAATATAGTTTCTCTAACAATGAAGCTTCAGTATCAGTCAACGCGGAGAACAATGGATGGACGACAGCCTTACATGTAAGCTGCTTGTGTGTACTGGAATCCGCCTAGTATCGTAGTCTATCTACAGTGGGACCCCCTTAATAAGGTCGCCTACGAGCCAGAAAAAAATGAAGTAACAGTATTAACGAGTTTTTTTTCATAAAAGTATGGCCATTCGACTGTCGGGCCAAACAAAAAGTGACCGTTATAAACCTAGCTTAGAGTCTTTTAATGAGAAATGGAGTTGTATTTTTTCCCTGCTGCCTCTAACCTAGTTCAAACTACAAATATTGGTAGTATTAATTTAGGATTGCAAATAACTGTTCACATACGAACCCTTTGTTAAAAAGGAATATTGATTAATATAATGAAAACGAAGAACATGTAATAAATAATGGTGAAAAATGAAAATACAATCTTTGTCGAAAAAAAAACATAAAAACTTACTAACTTCACAAGTTGTGGTAGTACTTTTATAAACTTTTAATAACCTGGCAAAAATGTTTTCATGTGGTAGAATTTGATCTGACTCTGCAAAAGAATATCAATAATAAAGATTACAAATTTTCAATGTGAAGATATCAGCCTTAGAGTGCTTTGAGAGAAGGATAAATAAGGTAGCACTCTTTCCGATCTTTCAAAGAAACAATAGGAAATCACTTGAAACTCACGCAGTAATGTTTCTTGCAGTATAGTTTTGAACTTAACTCTAATATTTCAACAGATCAACTCCGTTTGGCAATCTTACACCTCACTGATGCCCAAAAGCACGAGCAGGGAAATGAACCTAGACAACGCCTCTCTTCATCAAACTTGTGTTGTTAGAGAGCAAACTACGAGTCAAGATCGCAGCATCAAATCTATCACATGGATTGCAATTGAGCGGGCCATATTCCAAAGCATAAACAGCTTGATGCTATTTTTGAGTTGTTTTGTCTTTGGTTCAATAAATTCAGATGTTTTGGATTTGGCTCAATATTCGAGATGTTTCGGTTTTGGTATAATAATACAAGCCGTTTTAATTTTGGTTCGAACATCAAAAGTCGCTTCATTGCTCACTCAAGTAAAACTTTACAGGCAAGACACGAAAATAAGTGTTTGCTGTAACTAAACAGTTTATTTAAAAATTCAAATAAAATGTTTGTTTCGCTTTGATTTTTTTGTCATCTTCATCTCCAAACTATGAGACACTTTTTTCAAGTCCTACCCATATACCTTTACTAAGTCAATTATGGTGCAGTTGGATTCCAAGCATCGGGGAGAAGGGCGTCGTCTGTAAGGTTAAGAGAGTCGAAGACCTAAGGCGAAGAGGAAAGCTATCCCTTCGTCAACAAAGTATAAAAACAAATGGCTAAGGATGAGTAAAGAGAGATATTCTGCAAAAACTAGCCACGGATTAGTTTGCGGTATCCGACGCCACGTGAAGGAGTAAAATAGTACCGAAGCGTTAAATTATCTTGATAACTGCAAGAGAAGGTGTGTTAAACAGCTTTTCATTGTTAAATCAAAACGCAGAATTACCCACTTTATTTTAATGTTCATTTCACCTTATATCGTCGAGCATTAGACACAGAAACGAAAGTATCATATGAAAAGGCATACACGTGCAAAATAAGAAAGCGGAGAAAGAATCTGTCACAGAGGAGGAGGAGGAATTATTGTTGAGCTTAAATTTGTTAGGAATGTCTTGACAACTAAATCGTTACAACACTGTTTACGTATAAAATTGTAAAATTCTGACATGTTTTGATACAATTACAGGATCACTTACTAATTGTTCACTCCATCATATAACTGCTTGGTTGAAATCAATGTTAATTATCATTTATTAAGTATAAGGATTAATTAAACAATAAAACGTCTCGCCTTTTAATTTTAAGTACTTCATCTCAGATGAAACATCGTCTGTATGGTCTTTTTTGGGTACAATATTCATCCACCTGCCGCAAACACTCGTCATTTATGGGCTGCTTACTGTATGAACAATTACCGAGTTTAAGAAGCCAAATAAATAATTCCTGCTTCGTGCTTCACCCGTTCTAGAAATCTGAAAACAATAAAGCCTTTGGGACTTCATTATTTTCTCAGTGTTTGGAACGGATACTCAAACAATCACACTCATTTTTTATATATTACTTAACCATACACCCTTTTACCCTACAGTTTACATTATAAGGACACATTTAGATGTTTCAAGCTCAAAACTTGACACTCTTTTTAATTTTAGAGTTAAAAATCTATACCAAGCAAGATATAGTATAGTTTACTGGCAAAGCCTATTAACACTGCTAATAGAACAGGGCAACAGTTGCATGTTTATTGCACTGTTTGGCTGTTCCAAGACTGAAAACCAAGACCTTCATAGCAAAAGCTAAAAATGTGCAACTAGCAAGATTTATAAACCGTAATTCGATCTTCCCATTATCTTTATAGAAAGGAGCACATTGTCCTGGTCTGGAGTTAGAATCCATTTCAAAAAGAAAAAAATAACATTTCCCCAATTATAAGTCATCATTGTAGTGTGGTGGAGGATTCTGCCTTCTTGCAGCTAGCCTCTGACGCAATCCCCTTACTTCATTCATCAACTCCAGTTCCCTTTTCTCGAACGTCTTTCGTTGTCGTTCAAACGAGGGTTCTGTCGAAGAAATTAAAGTTCATTTAGGTTTTGTTACCACGAACAAATCAAGATTTACTACCAAAAATCTCTGTGTTGTCATTTCACGTGTGAGAAAACGATACGCCCAATTAGAATTCTTAAATCGCTTTTTCATAACTGAATTGACGATGCCTTTCCACTTCCTTGATGAGAGCTGGTATGCACAGCCTTTTTGTTTTAGCGCAGATAAGAAGCGCAGATAAGAAGATTCGAGGTCTTTAGACTCAAATACCACGATTAAAATCAAACCGCGTCAACTGCGTCTTCACTGAATCGCAAGCAGTACACTCCTACAAATCTTTAGCTTACAAGTTTTATCATAAGTCGATGTGCAGTGCCAGATGAGAGAAATACCTGCTTGTTCTTGAGGTGTAGCAGAGGAGGCGGTTGTTATAGTAGTGTTGCTGTCCTGATTTTCCCCGAAAGGTCTCTTCCTTGGAACGCTTGAATAAGGGCGAGAATAATCACGCAAGCGTTCTGCAAACAAAAAAAAAGGTGTGAAGGCATGAAGCACTGTGACTTCCACGATTTTTCACCACTATAGCTGGGTATTTGCACATGGGAATACAACAACATTGGGGAGTGTTTCCGGTTGTGGATAAACAAAAGACCTCCGTAGACTGTACCTAGTCTTTATTTTCTTCTCTTTTTACACAGGAGGGGGAAAAACTTGAAACCTTGAAAACATTTCTAGAGGTTGTCAAGAACTTCAGCAAGGCACAGTAAGTAAAAAGTCATAGCAGTTCATATATGTTGTGTAAATCGACTGAGTTGACAGTGTCTTATGAGTTAAGCTGTCATTTTCCCCTTACAACTATTTTGACCAACCCAACTTCAGTCAAAAACATCAAGACTGACTTACCAAACATCGCATCATCAGTTTGCGTGCTGGACTGTGATGGGTCACCACTAAAACAAGAATTAAGTAGTAACATTCGCCTTCTTTCGGCCTCAGATTCCAGGGCTTTTTGTTCCCGGAGACGAGCCAACTCTACAGCAGTTTTATCGTTCTGAAGAAAGAGTGAACAAAATGGATGAAACAGCTACCTAAAGAGGTACAGGTAAACGAGTCCGTCTAGCTCTAGTACTGGGTTCGCACGGGTCAGGGAAAACCTGAAAGCCAATGAATTCAAAAGTGGAAAGTCATGAGAATTCATTCTCAGCCGTGGAATTTCTTTCAGGTCATGGTTCAAAAGAGAGTTTCGACCGAGCTTTATTACGACCGACATGAGTTACAAATATACGGATCACTAAAACCTCTGCATATAAAGTTACAGCAGTGTTGGAGGAGTGAGTATTCGTTTCGCTGCTTACCTCTTTATTTTCCAACTGCTTCATCAGAGAATGGATTTCCTCTTCTCTTTCTTTGTTCTCCAAAGTGTGCTTTTCAGCCTACCAACGATTAGCAGCACATTTAAGTCACACAAACATTTGTTTAAAAGGCTTTCCAGCTGTCACTCTGACCGAAACCACTATAAACATTTAAAAAGGTGTCTTGTTCATCTAAACTGCAATCAGGTTTATTGTTCGATTTTTTTTGTGTTAACAAAAAGTAATAAAATCGGAAGAACGACAGAGGCAACAAACAAGCATACCGAAGCACTTCCTTTTTGGGGTTCTTCTGTAAGTACTCCAAAAGAAAATCTAGAGGCTGCAAAACCCGAAGGCAGTTCAAGCTGTTTGCCTGTGTGTCCATGAATACTAAATTTCATTTTTTGTTTGCAAAATGATGTAATAGACCAAACTTGGACACGCAGCACCTAAATAAATGTAATACAAAAGGCGATTTCGAAAAGATTATGAGCCAATATATTTTGTAAGGCGTAGCGTTGGATCATTATTATCATGCTGACAAAGATACCAACGGTATTGTGCGTAAGTCTGCGGCGATACGTGAGCAAGTGTGTGTGGCCCATACAAATAGGAGATCTATACCGGCTATACTGATTGAGTGTGGCCCCCAGTCTCCGCTCGGCCAATTTACTTTTTAAAATTAAGCGGCTATGTGTACACTAAAGCAAGTTGAGTAACCGAACCCGAACTCCTATTTGAAAGTCTAGGGTGGAAAAACCTATATCGCCAACGTGATTTTCAAAAAGCTGTTATGGTGTTCAAGTCCCTTCATGGGTTAGTACCCGAATATTTGCAGACCATGTTTAGGGACCGTGACAGCTTGCCCTATTCTCTGAGAGACTCCGAGGGTAAACTAGTCGTTCCAAAGCCCCGCACTAACTATCTTAAAAATAGCTTTAGCTATAGCGGTGCGGTGTTTTGGAATGGCTTGCCAGTTGGGTTACGGCAAGCAAGTACCCTAAATGAGTTTAAAACAGGCTGCAAAACTGTATTATAAATTTTTAATCGAGTGCACGGATCTCATGGAAAGCAGGTTTTTATTTTTTCTTTATTATTTGGTAGTTAGGTATTAAAAATGTAGTTAGATTTGTTAAATAGTTAGATTATTAACACTGTTTATTAAAATTGGATTTACACCTGATGAGATATGCCGTGGAAAAATAAATAAAAATTGATTGATTGTGTGGCCCTTGCAAATAGGAGATCTATATTGACAATACTGCATGGTTGAGTGTGGCCCAAGCAAAGTAGCCTGCGTGCAGACGCCAGTCTCCGCTCAGCCAACTTACTTTTTAAGCTTAAGCGGCTATGTGTAGACTAAAGCAAGTTGAGTAGGTGTGGCCCTTGCAAGTAGGAGATCTATATTGGCAATACTGCATGGTTGAATGTGGCCCAAGCAAAGTAGCCTGCGTGCAGACGCCAGGCCCTGCTCGGCCAATTTACTTTTAAAATTAAGCGGCGACTAAATCAAAAGAGTGATTTATATTGACAATATTGCTTGAGTGATAGCAGCCCATGTAAAAGAGAGAAACTATACTTGGCGAAACTGATTTGTATGGTCCATGAAAAGAAGAGATCTATACCAGGAATACTGATTTAATTAATGTGACCCACGCAAAGGACATAAAAGAGAGATCCATGTATTGAGTGCGTCTGTGTATGTTGCACATGCAAAGGATCTTTATCGAGTGAGAATATAAGGCTTTTGCAATAGAGAGAACTTCATCGTCTATATTAAGAGAGCAATCAAGGCACGTGCAATGGAGAGATATATTTCGACGATGAGTTTTGATTTTTATTCAAAGGTAAGTTCATACCTGAAACACTTCTCTCACTGAATGAATAGGGCCGTGGAGGTGCATGAGATCTGTATCAACGGTATAGATCTCTCCACTGATTTACAAACAACTAAAAGACTTACTCCAAAGCCAATAGCTGAAACTTGTCTTTATCCCTCTATTCCTCGTCTAAGCCGCATATTGTTTTAGTATTTTTTAAGATTTCAATTAGTAATTAAATCCTGCATAACTTAAACCTTACCATGTAAACTATCGAAATTAACTGTAAATGCAAACTACAATTTCTGATTCTGCTTTCCGTTACCGTTTTACATTATCACCTTTTGTTAAATATGATTGCTAGTCTAACTCCCTAGGAATGTGAATCCCGTGCCCTCCACTTTTTAAAATCATTTTTATATTCCTTTTTTCTATGTAATGTTGTACGTGTGGTAAATATAGACCTTTGAGCCGTTATTGATTGAGTTGTGTGGCCCATACAAAGTAGAAATCTTTACCTACGACATTGAATGAATGAATGTGGCCCACCAACTTTCTCACCTTCACCTGGCTTAACTCCCTAGTCAGGTCTTCACAGCGAGTCGATAGAGCCACATCGTGGTCCATTCGGGCGCACACCAGTCTTTGCTGCGCTTTGGCCAAGTCCTCTTGGGCCACCTTCAAAGACACAAGATTTAGTACGTTTCCGTATGCTGAAATCTTGAGACTATCGGTTCAAAAATAACCTACAGCTGATTTACAAGCTACTAAAAACACGTCCTCTTTTTGCCGCTACGCGGTTTTAAAATAAACTTTTGACATGTTGCAAGAAACTAGTACTTCCTCTGTAACTTGGACAGCACTGAAATATAGATCTTGTACTCACTGTGATACCCATAATGAGCTTCGGTAAAAAGCAGGTTGTAGCAAAGATAGTTTACTTGAAGACTTACATTCTCAACAGGTGTTCAGAAACAAATACAAACAGTTACTATAAGCTTTAGTAAGGCTACAGCTAATAGTCTTTAAGTAAACTGCCTTAAGGTTTTCTTTCGCAACAGACGGGGTATTTTGAACGTCTTGTCTCAGTTTTACTATTTGCAAGGCATACTACACTTTTCCATCCAAATTTTACATTAGAAAGTCAAAATTCTTTGAGCGTTTGATAGCTTACCCGTTCAGAGTCAAGATCAACAGTCTGCATGATGTCCAGTGTCCTCCTAAACAGCCCATCCTCCAGTTCCTGCTGCTTGCGATGGCTCTCGTGCTCGCTCCGCTGCTTGAATGACGACTGCAGCTGGTCGCGGAGCATGTCCTGTCGGTTAAGATGCACCAGTTTCAATCAGACAAAAGACGGTGTAAAAAGCATCTCAAAGAGGAACACGGATGAAGGGGAATTAAGGAAGGTGTTCAATCCTGTAACATGTAAAACATCTTGACGTTCAACGTTAACACCCGACGAAAGTTGGTAAAGGGGTAAAGGAAATAGGGTTCCAAAGGGATGGGGTTTACAAGAACCTTGGGACCCTCAATATAGAGGTTCCGCGCGCTTGCTTTCGCAATACACCCACGGCATATAAACTTTGACTCAGCTACGTCGTAGTCCTTCGGAACCCGACTTCTACAGCAAAAAAGCTCGTAAAATCGTGTGTTTCTCGGCAAAAGACATTCAAGAAAAATCTTTTTGGCAATAACTGAACTATAATAAACTCAATATCACGGCTTGCTGTTTTAGAACTAAACAGTTTTTTGTTATCAACGAAACCACATATAAAATTTCCTACATAGGAGTATTGTGCGGACCTAAAACTTGATATCCATTGAAACCAAGGCCAAAACTCTTAGGAAAGGTACACTGTAGTTACCCGCTACCAAGTTTCTGAAGGGGTTGTGGTCAGAGTGTTCATTGGTACTCACCTGTTGTAGTTTCTCACAGGGGTGGGGTCAGGAGTATTCACTGGTACTTACCTGCTATAGTTTCTGACTGGGGGTGGGTCAGGGGTTTTCATTTGTATTCACATGCAGTAGTTCCTGACGGGGCTAGGCCAGGTGTATTCACCTGTGTTTCTGACGGGGTTGGGTCAGGGGTTTTCACTGGTACTCACCTGTTGCAGCATCTCCTTCTGTGCCCGAAGCTCCAGTCCTTTGATCTCTGCGTCCTCGATTGCACCTCGTGTCTCCTGCTCCCGCAATAGGGCCTACATAGAATTAATGCACCGCTTCAATGTGCCAACAAAAACGTCTATCGAAAAGAACATCAGGCTGACCAAGATTGGTACATTTTTTAAATTTTACGTTTAAGATTCCATACAAATAAGTGCATTCTGAAGCCCACATTGGTTTTGTGCCTGGACTGCCTGTGGTGCTAAAAACAGTATACCACTCAATCACGCAGCGCACGTTTGCTCATTTTCACCACACAACAAATAAAACTCGTAAGTTAGCGCCACCATGCAAAATCTCCATCAACAAATCAATCAACCGTTAACTAACCTTCCGCTCAATCTCATCGTCTAATCTCCTGAGTTCTGCTTCTTTCTGAGTTTGCTGGTGGTGCATAAACCTTCTGCGAACGGCGTCGAGCAGTTGCAACTCTCGCAAATGAACTTCTCGCTTCATAGCCACCAATCTGTTTGAATTGTGGATAAAAGTGATACGAATTACTGCATGCTAAACACTATTTTATTCTATACGTTAAAAAAGTATTTCGACAAGAATATTTTGCATATTGCATAAAACGTTTCCTGGTTTCGATCAACTGAAATACTTAACATTGAATTGTCATTTATTTACGGTTATAACAAGGGTTAAAAAACTGATAATATAAAGCAACTGATAACCCAATCGTTCTGATGCTAATCTAGAACATACTTTTATTCCTATAATACCTGGTGCGTTGTTTGCCAAGCTTGGTTTCCTCGTCCACTATGAGCTGGCGGCGCTGCTGTTCAGCGTCTAACATCAGCTCCTGCTGGCGGTAAAACGCCTCCTCCTCCTGCTGCCGCTGCTCGGCTTGTTGTTTTATCTCCTGCGCTACTTGCCTTCAAACAGCAGCAATAATAATCATAATAATTAGTATTTACCTAAGCCGGCAATCGATATCCGTTTTCGCGTGCTCTAATTAGCTCCCGTATCTCGCGATACCAAGACTGCTATTTACAGTTACAGACAAGAAACTTTGTCTTGAACGAAGAAGCCATTCCAACAACGAAATGGCGAACAAAATTTGGGAGCGATTCTAGAATACCCCGCCACTTTGTACTATCTTTTGTTCTTGATTGTAATGCGCATCTATTTTTATAGAACGAGGAATGCACAGTAATAAATTATCTTAGTGGCGGGGTATTCTAGAATCTAGCGAAAATTTGGCTTTTCAGTTTTTAAATGGTAAGAACAAATACGTGTCCTTCAGAATTTACTGAAAATCTACGAGACTATTCTTCAAAAAAGAAGAATCTAAACAAAACTCACAAAAGCACGTGTTAGAAATAGAAAAAAGGCAATCATCCCTTCAGGGTCGGCGCGTCTCCGTATTTATCCATAATTACTATTCATCTCCCCGTCAGGGGATCTCAGGGGACAGACTTGTTAACTACAAGAGTGGCAATACCAATGCTAACACAATAGAGAGCATAAGCAACTAGGACAACAACTTGAAAAAACCACGACAACGGCTTGAAAAAACCTTCCTGCCCTCTGAGTTGCCGTTCGACCACACCTGGCTCGTATGCCGTACCTTTTGTTCTAGCTACGCTTTATGAACAAAAAGGATTAAAGTTTCCTTCATCAAGAGAAAAACTGCTGAAAAAGATTTCTATTTGTTTTCCCGGGAGTCGTAAGAACTCCAAAATGGAAATTTTGAGTTGTATTTCTAAAGACAAGGGCGTGCAGGTGACTAGCACGGTGCATTCCAACGTGCAGCTGTTGTATTCACTATAGTTTTCTACCGTCGTCGTCGGCGTTGCTGTCCTGTATCTTAACCTCACCAACCACGGCTCTATTAACAAAACCAAGACAAAGTCCCTATAAAGCTATTTTTTTTTAAATTTTAGATAAAAAACAAAACCCCTTATGAATAGTAATTTTCTGAAGTAATACATTTTCTGGCTGTTCCGGTAACATTTTTAGGCTGCTGCTGCATTTTTAGCACTCCTCCTCCTGGCAGGTGGCTTAAATTATGACGTAGCTTGCGGAGGCATGAAGCATAGACAATCTTATACTACATCATATCACAATCGGCTACAATAGTCACATTGTTATATAACTTTAATCAACGAATTATTCCCTTGAAACTCTTGACACAAAAATTTTATCTTTTTTAATAGAAATGAATTTTTTTTTAAACAAAATCCACACAATTCACTGCTGTTACATCACAGGTTACCAGTCCCCGACCTGCTCGGTCAAATATACATTCCAATCTTTTATGATTACTTAGACGTGAAATTTTCTTTGATTGTTCGAATTTTGAGTTCATAAATGACAACAGTTTTAACTTTAAGAAAAGAAAATTTAAAGTTTTAAAGCGACTTTAACGATAATAATCATAATGCACATGCACCTTTGTCGTAGATATTCCAGCTCCTCCTGACGGATCCTCTCCCTTTCTTGAACCTGTCCATTTTGATACATTAAAATGAGAGCAAAACTTGAAGGGCAAGGAGTGTACAGACTATTGCTTGAAATTTTAGCCAAATTCTAAAACTCATTATCATCACTCACCTGGTAGTCAACAACGAACTTAGGGTATTCATTGAAAACTGGATATTGCCCCTTAGTCAGCGGTACAAATGGTTCAAGCATGCGCTTGGGGTGTATGTCGGCAGGCGTTGTGTCTTGGAGTCTGTAGGTTTCTTTAATGACTGCACCAACCTCCAGAGTGTTGCGGTTGTGAAAGTAGTACTGCAACGGGAGGAAAACAACGTAAACTTTTTTTACTATCGTTACATCTAAAAACAACTTGTCATGCCAGTTAATGCACCTGTTATCAATGCAGTGCGACCTTTCCGGTATTGATATTGAAGTCGAACTGCCGGTTGGGAGACACTGACTTAGGATGTGTTTAAATGATAGTCTTACCGGATCTGTTTTTTACAAACTAGTATTCCTTATTTCTGCAGGAGTCAATGTTAACCCCTCCCCCACCGCCTGATGACAAATCGGGCTTAGAGGGGATAGGTACACAAATCAAGCTATGGCCCAAAGGGGGTCCAGAAAGGGGGTTTGGGTCGGGGTTAACATTGACTCCTGCAGTTCGCGGCCTGTTCAATGAAGCATAACTGTTTCTGCTTCCGGTTCGTTCGTACGAATGGAAAATAACAAAGCAAATGAAAAAGAACCGCCAATACCACGCAGTATTTAAATTTTTCTCATATAAGATTTCGGCTGGCCATACTAGCCTACTACAGGTATGGTTTGAAGTTACAACGGTTTTCGGTAATATATGTAAAAGTGGAAATGTAAAAACAAATAGGTCTAGAGATACAACGGAAATTGAAACATGAGAAGCTAAAATAAACTAACTCTAAAATCACAGTGAACGAAAATGACAGGAAAATTATGAAAAGACCTCATAAAAGACAAGGTTAATTAAGGCCGTTAGTCTCTAAAGTATTAGCTTTCATTAGTTATTAAGAACGCTTGTCTTTCTTTGACCTTGAGAATAGAATCTAAAGCAGAGCAGAATTGTTGAACGGGAATTAGAAGCATGTCGGAGGCAGAGCAACAACACCCCACCCAATACTAACAACAATTCATGAACATTTGAGGCAGAAACCTTCAAAAACATTTTTAAAACCACATCCATTCTAAGCCCAAAATAAGACGCCCCAAAAAGTGTATTCGATCTCATTATAATCTTACACAACTACGACGTGAAATTTGCATTTCCAGGACAAAAGAGGGCAATTTTAAGTACTTTCCACGGAGCTATGAGCAATCGAATTTGAAAGCGTTGATAAACTGCTTCTTCGCCAAAATAGATCGATCATTTTTTAAATCGCCAGTTCTTTTTATTTTAAGTAAACACGGTATCGGACAAAGCATATACTGAGATAATTTAAACAGCCACGTGGCGAGACAGTTTCGATTTCATCACCCAGTCGGCTCAACAGTGAAAAACAACCACTTTATATTTTGTACAGACTACAATATCTCGAGCCATTTATTTGGTGAAACAACGTCAATCATTTTAACCAGAAAAAACCCTTAAAAGGGAGCCAGCATTTGTCAGAGGCAGAGGGGGTCTTGTTTCATTTTGTATAATTGTTTTGTACACCATATAATACACCTTCTGAATAAACATTTATAGTCATATGTTTCCCTTTCGTTTAAAAGTCTTTACACCCTTCTATTTTTCAACCTGTGAGCAAAACGATACTGATATTAAAATGCTTTGAAGTAAGATCGATTTCGTCGATTCAGAAGTCATCAGGTCTGAAACAATCAGTTTATATTAAAAAACGGATGAGATCTGAAAAGAAAAAAACGATTTTACGCCAGAGCTTTTATCAGTATAGTATATATAAACGTATTATTTCAACAAAACCTTTTTGGCTTCAATTCAAAAGTTTTGTACATCATTTCCGGTAGTCAGCGGTTGCCACCAACAACACAACGGCACTTACTTTCGTTGTTTGTCATGCATGATTTTTTAAATAAACGTCCCTAAGGCAATTTGAAAGCACGACCGTGAGGCGATTTTTCACCGTCAGTAAAACGGCAGGCAGAAGTCGAGAGGGAGAAATTATGGCCGGGGATGATGTTCCAAAAGCAAGTTACAAAGACGGCTTACTAAATGAAGCTAACCGCCTTCGGCAAGAGAGTACTTTATGCGATGTGACCCTTCAAGTAGGCAAACGCGAATTCTCTGGTCATCGAGTAATTTTGGCATCGAGTTCGCCATTTTTCCGGGCTTTGTTTACGACTAAAATGAAGGAAAATTTGTCGGGTGTTTTTCGCTTGGACGGTGTGAGTGATTCTGTTATGGTGGACATCTTGAACTACATTTATACAGGAAATATCGAAGTTACTCATGAAAATGTAAGGGATTTGGTTGTTGCTGGAGATTTTCTCATTATCCCGAGTCTCAAAGAGATTGGAGAAACTTTCTTACGTGGCACACTGTGTCCAGAAAATTACTTTTCCATCCGGCACTTTGCTCAAAGGTACAACTGCGCTGAGCTCAAGAGCGCTTCAACTGAGTGCATTTGTCAACATTTTGTTGAAGCATCGAAAACAGAAGGCTTCAGCTTCCTTGATCACAACACTGTGTCTGAGATCATATCTAACGATACTACAGTTGTTGAAAGAGAGGAAGAGATTTACGAGGCAGTATTAAGGTGGGTCAATCACGACTATGAAGCAAGGAGGGTCCATTTCGAAGAGCTTTTCGAAAATGTTCATGTCGCTTCGATGTCGAAATACTACCTTGCTAACTATGTAAGGAATAATGGTTTGGTAGTCAGTAACCTGAACTGTATGCAGAGAGTTCTTGAGGCAATGACCTTTTTTGCTATTCCAGAGTTTAGGAATATGGACATTGGCCATAATCCAAGAAAGTCCATCCAACAAGGTCTTGATGTCGTCGTGTGTTGTGGCGGATACAAGGGGAGAGCTTTGCGGGAAACTGCCGAGACCCACTGTTTTCTTCCTGCGCTAAAACAGTGGAAGAAATTTCGTGACATGCCGTCAGTTCGTGATGAACACGCAGTGACAGTTTGTGGAAATTGCATTTATGTATTTGGTAACAGAATCGGGAAAACAAGTCAGAAAGTTGACGTTTTCATTCCAATGATACGGACATGGGTGCCAATAACACGTCTGCCAGTTCGGCGACATGCCATGGCAGCTGTCACATTGAATGGCGCCATCTTTGTGCTTGGTGGGTATTGCGAACAATCTCTTGCTACAAACCAAGTGTTCAAGTTCACCCCTTACACAAACCAGTGGACTGAAACAACTCCAATGAGTTGTGTTCGGACAGGACATTGCTCTGTGGCTTTAAATGGCCAGATTTATGTCTTTGGTGGTTATGGCCAGGACATACTACAAAGTGCTGCAAAGTTTGATCCTGTATCAAATGCATGGATGGACATCGCCTCCATGAACACTACAAGATACTTGGCTTCAGCAACAGTACTGAATGGCAAAGCCCTCGTTGTTGGTGGCCAGGAAGGGTCTACCATCATCACTACACAAGCCAGTTGTGAAATGTACAACCCAGAGGAGAACCAGTGGACTCTAATTGCCGACACTGTCATTCCTCGCAGAGCTGCCGGCATTGCTACAGTTGGCGATGTAGTGTATATCATAGGTGGGGGAGATAATGAGGAAAATTATCTTGACACAATGGAGTGTTATAATGAACAGACAAATAAATGGAGAATCGTAGGGAAAATGCCATTTGGTCAGTGTGCCTGGATGCAGTGTGGGGTGTTGCACATTCCAAAGGAAATACTTGACTAAGATTTGTGTGATAATTCAACTGTATAAGATCCTAGAACACAACTAAGTTGTTTTGGTCCAAGTATTAGATTTAGTTTATTGAAGTGCCTGATGTCATACTGGAGCATCAGAAAATATTTTATCCAGTTTAGTTTTATTCTGTTAATTATTCCACTTAGACTATGCTAAAATGCTTACAGCTTGTGTCAAAAACTGTTCACATCAGAAACAAAACATTTAATTGACATGATCACAATCAAATATCTGTTGCAAGGCGAATTTTCAATTTGACAAAAATATTTTTTTGTTACAAAAAGAGTTAAATTCATCCTGTATTGTGGGGTTTCAGATTTTTACATCAAACTTCTCCTGAGTACCATATTTTATTTGTGAAAAAGTAGTTCTATCTTAAAAGGAATAAACCAGTTTTCCCATTTGCTGTTGGAGAAAATGAAAAGTCAGTTTTCTTTGCTTAATTTATTAGTTACTAGAGAACTTTTAATAATAATAATAGAACTGTGCATGTTACAGAAAGGTTAAAGGCATTGGAAATTTTTATTACTCAAAGTTGAGTAGTACAGAGATCTATGCTTTTCAATCAGTTTTAAAAACATTAAGTCAAATTTGTTAATCAATTATTTGCACAAGACATACTAACAATATACTCAGGAAAAAAGGATTACTGACATAGAAATATAAATTATTACCTCAAAGTCCTCCAATCTTGTGCACTGGAGTAGGGCCTTGCGTGAACACACTGTGTAGGCCACAACAGCAAGAAGCAAAAAGGATGGATGATTGGAAAACACATTGTCAAACATTTTTAGCCATTCATCTTTTGTAAGTACTTCAGACAACAGGCTCTGCAGCAGTGGCCACGCATACATCTACAATAACAAAATCAAAACCAGTTGTTTATCAAACTCACCGAGAAAGAAGCTATTTATCGTTAAAAGGAATTTGCATATTACAATAACTTTGTAAAATTGAAGTTTGGTGTGCTTTCAACCTCTATGGATTAGTATACATATAGTTTAATTATTTAATTTTCATGATACACAATGTTTCAATTCAGAACTCAAGTACTGTAATTTGAAACATTGTGCATTTTTAGTTGATTTCAGATATTACTGACAAATATAAAAGTAACTATGAATTAATGTTTTACATATGTAAAACAACTTTAGACCTAGGTTCACAAGCTATTTAATATGTTATTTATGCAATTAATAGTTAGAGAGATTAGATAGAGTGCTGCATGCGGTACATTATTGTATGTACAATCAAAATGCCAATAAAAGATAAAAAATTAGTATAAAAGTTAAAAGCTAAAAGTTTACACAACTAGAGAACTTTTAGAAAACACTGTACTAGAAGTTATGCAGATTTTAAGCTGTTGCTCTGCATCACTGAATCTGTAGTGTATCATTGCAAAGTTCAACCCATTTTGAATAAACAAGTTATTTTCTTTATTTCCCTCAGTGATAACTAAGACCTAATGTATTTAAACATGTTTTTTTACCAAAAGTTCTCTTTTAACCTTAGGATGAATTTAAAAATCATTGAAAAAGTTTGTTTTATACTTTCAACTTTTAAATAAATTATGTACAATTGTAAATAAATATTTTAAAGCTAAATGAATAATCATGAACTTTGTAATGTAAACTTAATAGTTACTAGGGGCTATAAATACATTTTTTTAATATGTAAACTATGTGTTGTCTTATGTCTGTTACACTGCTTCACCAAATACAGGCTACCAGTTGAACTCATAAATAACTATTAAGGGAGGGCAAGTCTTTGGGGGAAGGGTGTTTTTGTGGTTAGAGATATTTTAATGCATATGTAGTTTGTTTTATGATTAGTTTAATTTTTTCATATTTTTGTACAGTTGTAATTTAGTTTTCTTATTTTTTTTGGGAGGGGGGGAGTTGAAGGCAGATCTTTTGGGGGAAGGTGATTAATGGTCAGGAATATCTTACTACAAACATAATTTTTTGACTTTTGTAGTTTTAAAAGTTTTCTAAATTTTTTTATACAGTAGTAATTTAGACCTTTTTCTGTTGTAAATATTCTACTCTTTATCCACTTAGGGCCTACACAAAAATTACTTCATGTAAATCTAGCTACCTGGTTCAACAAAGTGTATTATTAATATTATTATTATTATTATTACTATTATCATTATCATTATTATTATTATGAAAGTAATTACATTTGATAAAAGCTGTTAATTACCTGTGACGTGACCTTATACTGGACAAAATGCTGCATGAGAGACTTGTCATGGTGTGCTAAGACATTCTCAATCATCCCTAGGACATTTACTGGAGGGTTGGGAAAGAACTCAAACCAGTGCTGGGACCAGTTCACTGAAAGTTAAAGAGTTCTTTACCTCTGACATCCAGTCTAGCTAATATTAATTCAGAAATGCACTTTCAATCATAAACATGTATGTGTAACTACTAGCTTATTCCCAAGACTTATATTTAATTATCTGAGTACTTGTGTTGTGGTTTTATGGGAATTGGAACTAGGGGGGAGGGGGGGGGAGGGGGGGCACTGGCCCCCCATATAATTTCTGACTATCAACAGCAACTCTTGAACAGGAATCTCAGACTTTATAATGAACTGTTACAATTCCTGTACTGTGCCTTCCCCCCAAAAATTTTTGCTTCTGCCACTAATCGGTTTCAATCTTAAGTTAATTCAAAGTTTGTTTTTCTTTGTTATGGTGTAAGACTGTATGATATTGAGTTTGAAACAAAGGGAAAAAAAATTAAACCAAGGACAAAATTGAAACACAGTTCATGCACTCACTGCTTCTCTTTAGAATATTTAGACCCTCAAGAAGCTAAGGTGCATCTGCTGGGAGGTTTAAAGTGTTATCAACCCCCCCCCCCCATGTCCATTACTGTTAGGACCTTTTTTTGCCGGAGAATTGTTTTGTAGGTATTTTTATACTTGCCAACAAAGAAATTTTC
>JAOBAT010067217.1:0-23045 GCA_026413305.1 Hydrozoanthus tunicans
TCTGAAGTATTGTACACACAAAATAGTCTAATTATAAAGATTGCTCGTTGGCACTTAGCGGAAGCTACTACTAGTATATACATATGTAATATGGTGTTCCAACACCGATAATTTTAAAGTGCTTATGAAGTAAGAATTTTAACACTGCAGTGGATATGGACCTTGCTGAATGAGGAACAGCGGTGAAAAAATTTGAGCCATACCATCTACCTTGAGATACATCAGCAGCCCAAGTTTGGCTTAAATACTTCCAAAGGTTATGGATTGGTAGCAGATTTACATAAAATGCATATTTGTTGGAACCGCACATGAGGTCATCAGCTGAGAACTTCAAATGTTAAAATTTCAAGAACCATAAAAAATTTTGACAAAATTTTTTACAAAATTTTTTACCACTAGTCCTCATTTAGCAAGGTCTATCAACCGAAGTAAAAACATTTTTTCACTTCACATGCACTTTAAAATGTATAATTCGGAATGAAGGAACTTAGAGTGATTGAGAATCTTTTAAGATAAAACCTTTTAAAATATCTCAGCAACAAAAAGAATTATTTTAACGAAATAAACAGCATTTTTCTTCTTATTTGACATACTTTCTAATATGCAAATTAGATAGGTTGTGACTCAGATGAGAATAAACTGTTAAATTTGGCAACAACTTGTATTCATCAAACGACATTCAAATACAAGGTTTTTGTTGTTGCCATAGCAACATGACAGTGAAAGACCTCATATTCTAAAATTTAAGACTTCCGTTTTCTTCTAATGTAAAACATTTTCTACTCAGTAAAAGCAATTACGGTTATCCGCTGTGGTATTCGCTATAAACGATGAAAAAGAGAACACTTTATTTTGTTATTTGGTGCCAAAGTTTTTTTTTACTTATCTTAGCAAAAAGAGTGCTGGGACCGATGATGTTGCATGACAAACACCACAACATATGTATGTGTTAGTGCAAAGTATTTGTGCAAAGTTTCAGGATCATTGATTTGGTGTTTCAAGAAATACTTATTGTTTTGTGACCTTTACACTTTTCTAGTTCCTCGCATGACGTCACAACCTATGCAATTTGCACATTTGAAAAATCTTAAAGGGGCCGGGGGTGTGTCAAGGCCAGAGGGACTGGGTCCGAATGAGCGAAATCTTGATTTCTGTCCATTGTGATCCGAAATCAAGTTTTAGTGATGTTGACGGTTGAAAGTGGAGAATCAATGTTTATCGAAGCAATCCTTTGTTTATACGCGTGCAAATTTTCGTGAATATTATAACAGTGTAAATGAAAAAGAATAGCCAATACAACGCAGAGTTTAAGTTTTTCTCAAACAATATAACTCTGCGTTGTATTGGCTATTCTTTTTCATTTACATTTATCTTCGTGAGCCCAATGCGATCACTGCAGTGATCCAACGCATACCGGCGGAATTGTCGTACCGTGGCTATTCATTTCTTTTTTGAAAATATAACAGTGTGTATTCTGTATTGGGCTGGCGTTACTTTTTCCGATATAACGGGGAAACTGTTTGAATGGGCCGAAGATAGAGACCTAGCTGTTTGGCGACATCGCCATGGCAGAGTTCGTCGAGGAAGCAGTCGGCCGAAAAAACCCACTTGCAATTTACCGACGAGTTGTGAAAGTTCTTTTGGAATAAAGGTAACAAAACAATCCCGTTCATAAGGGCCTGGGATCGAGGTTCAACCAGCCAGCGCGCCGAGCTTAAGGTTGCATAAGGTTTACATTACAACATGTTCGCGTCACGATTTTTAAAACAGTAAAAGAGTGAACAAGGAAAATTTCGATTTTTAATTTGCCAAATGTTCTTGTATCTCAAACATAAATTTCTTCATAAAGAAAAACCTATCGGTCATATGCATGTATTGTGCCGCTAGGACCGTAAATTTGTTCATAGCATGCTGTGATTATGAACAAGATAAAATAAACTTCTGCGTAGATTCTACCCTTCTTCAGCTCAAATCTAAGGATGAATTTTGAAGTTTTTACGTAAAAAAATAGACAGTTTGTTCAGAAACTTCTTGTGGTGAAATATTTACGCATTGGAGGCAGACTAAACGAACGTTACGATATTCTCAACATTACTTTTCTTCGGTTTGAAAATTTGTCTTGTCCTATCTAGAGGTCACTTTACTTACAACTGAATCCTTGCCGAGCAGGTTTGTGTTTCTCAAGAAACCAGTTGGCGTCGTGTTGCAAGCACCTCAAACATGATTGCACATGAGTAAGTAACTATTTGTTTGTTTCTGTGGTTATTTTGAATGACTTGTAAGTATTGATGCTCACCCAGCTTCCGGAACCAACGGTGCGTAATTTCCGTCATGCGCGTAGCCTTTACACATCTCTAACGGTTGTTAAATAAACGACATTTTTCCTCTTTCTAACCTACTAGGTTCCAAGATTCCGATATATACACTTTAAACTCTATATCCTTTAGGTTTAATCAAATCACCCAATTCAAATGTCCATTTAAATTCAACTCAAATATTCTGTCATTCAATTGAACTTGCTGTGCCTCAATTCAGATAATTATTCTATCGTTCAATGGAAAGAGAAGGACACTTGAATTGAAGCACTGCAAGTTTGAATCAAATAATAGGATATTTGAATTGAAGCACTTCAAGTTTGAATTGAATGAATATTTGCCGGAATAGACGGTTTTGATTCTAAAGGATAAAAACGACCACCGCCGGCGCAATAACAGCAGGCCCGTGACTATTCTTAATTATGCTAACGGTCATTTATTGATTTGTGCCGCCAAAAACAAACCAGACTAAACTAAAAGCCGTTAAAACATAACGGTACGCTTTGACTGCTGACAACACAAGCCAACTGCCTGCCTCAGCCGCTGATACAGTCTGTCCATTAATTGTGTCCATTTGAAACTAACCTGTGCCAAAGGGTTTTCAACTGTGTGGAAAGATTTAATTCATTTACAAGCAAAATCATGTGGCTAAAAGTTGTATTAGTTGGGCTGACACTGTCACTTAAACTCTCAAAATCGGAGAACTCCACGCCTGAAAAGTCTCCAACTAACGAGGTTTTCGAGAAGATCAGGTCGCTGTACAAAGGTACGTATATTTGGATACCAGTATGTAGCGCTGATTTTGCTGTGAATATCTTCTTTCATCATTCAAAGCTAATTAATTCTCAGAGTCAGACGAAGGGCCAATGCCCGAAAGGTCAGCTTTTCCTATCATCTCACGGCGAGGATAATATATTTATCACATAAGTTTATATTATGTATACAAGTTTATATCCACTTGCCAACGCATTCGAGAGTTTTTTTAAAAACTATATACCTAAGTTTAATTAATTCACAAATTAATTGATCTCAAGGTATTTGAACTTGAAACAGCTAAAAAACCAAGCTTAAGTTGCCAGGACTGTGATTGGCGGCCAACGTGATCTTTTTTCAGTTAACTGTTGATCTCAGTTATGACAGCATTCTCATGCAAATATTGATTTTTATTATTCATGCAACTATCACATTTTCTGATGCCTAGATTATAATTCTATTGAAAAAATGTTTCGCACCATGAAGGGATCTCGTTGGTGTAAAAGTACTAAATAGCTGCACCACTGTGGTCGTAAATCAACAGGCAGAGAGTCCTTACTTGTCAATGTTCACTCAACTTTATACGTGCGTTGGATCGAGCAAACTGACAGTGAAGGTCAACCGGGTTAAACTATATGACGATTGATTAGAAAACAAGACAAAATAAGGAACAAAGTGAAATTCATGTTCTTCTTCGCGAACCGTCACATTAGCAAGACTGTTTGTATTAAAATATTTTGTTTTTCAAACGGTTCTGATATCCTTTAAACTAAGGGAATCAGGGAAGACGGGTAAACTGCAAATCCTTTTTAGTTCAGATTGATCTGTTGGGTAGTCAGGGCAGAATATGCCAGTCAAAATATTGACTTTCCTAGGGTGACGCCCCTAGTTTGTATAAACGCTATGTTCTTAACCCTCGGGAGCGTGCATTGAAAGAAAGAAAAACCGTTTAAACTATTATTTTCAGAGACATTTAGCCGCAGGGAAAAACGCAGTAGAAATAAATAAGGAGGCTTTTTTTATAATAATTTTCCTTCAATCAAAGTAAGAGTTATGTTGTGCGAAGTCACTAGCAAGTTCTTATCATTTAGCATAAGGGGAAGGGGGGGGGGGGGGGCTGGGGGGTGGAACTGACTCCAGGGTTAAAAGGCTAGGGATGGCCGTCGAAAAAGTACCCAAAATATCCTAAAAACGTGCCATGGCAAAGAAATGTTCCATCACAAAAAATACCTCTTTGCTTTAAAATTACCCTAAAAAATGCCAAAAGACAGCGGAAATTTTTCCCCGGAAAGCTAGCAGGTAGGCGCTAAGTCCCCTCGTGGTCGGCTGAACGTGATATGTAGTAAATAGAGGCGCGCGTAATATTCAGTACGCACGTTTGCTAGAACACGAGACTGAAAGCAGTCCGATAGCTTCGCGTTTTTCAACCCTAAAAAATCTAGGCTCTTGGCTTAACACAGAATTTCTTTTAATAACCCCTGAAAAATACCGGACTGGCAGTTTTAACCCCTAAAAAGTATGACAGTCATACTTACCATCCCAATATAGGGAGTACCGCTCCCCTCCCTCCCAACCACACCCCCCCCCCCTTACCCTACCTAAGATCCCTTGTAGAATGATATTTAATGAGCAGTTCAGATGTGTAAGGGTAATTATCAATCTAATCCATAAAAAGCAATATTATAGTTTAATTGTTCTTATGCCATGATACAATAGGTTTGGAGCCTTATGAAGATGAAGAAGAATTTACAAAACTACTGGATGAAAAACTTCAAGGTGAGGCAGATTGGGGAGAAGATTTGCACTAAAAGTGAAAATACGTTGGTCGCCGCTCACAATCAAGGAAATTGCCGGCACACTTGTGCAATTGACTGACTGACTTCCTCCGTTCTACCGGTACCATGTAGTTGATATTATCTCGCGCGCTCTGGACACGTTTTAATCTCATATTCTCTTTTGAAAAGGCAGTTTAAACTTCTTGACGCCCAGATGCATAAAAACTGTGTTTAGGTGGCGAGCAGTAACGAACCTCAGCAACGAGAGAAACGTATTTAAAAGTTAAAAAAACATTGAAAATTTGTGGGTAAAACAAACCCTTAATCTAAAATAAGTGTTCTAAATTCTTCTTCTTCTTTTTCTTCTTCTTCATATTATTTATTATGTAAAATTGATATTGTTACTTTTTTATGTACCCGCAAAGTTTGTAGTCTTTATCAGTGATTAATGTAAGTATAATTTCTGAATAGATTTCAAGATAAAGCCTTAAATGGTATTATTTTTATTGAAAAATTATTATTACTTTTATTATTAATGTTAATATTGTTATTATTATTATTATTATTATTATTGTTGTTGTTATTATTATTGACGTTGTTAACCTAAGAAATGAATTATTATCAAAGTGTTTGAAAGAATTAATAACTCAATTACAGCAACCTAGTTAATTGAGTTAGGGAGAAGATTAACTGCGCATGCTCGCTACTGTTTAAAAGATTTTAAAATCACTGTTTTGGTATACTACTTTACACTATCAAACTAGAGCACAAGAAAAATGGGGGTAACGTGCACTCGCGGATAATGGCCGTGAACAGCGCCCACCAAGATATGGCCGTTCGCAAACTTCAAGGAAAAGCCAAGAGGGACAAACTAGATGTTACGGACGAAATCATTAACGCAAATCTTGGTGAGAGTTTCTCTCTGTTCGGTGGTTTAAACAACTAAAAATCTTGCTTTGCTTAAAAAGAAAAAAGCTAGCAGAAAATGTACGAACGGTTGGAGTACTCCATCTTGATTCTAAACTAGGAAGGAGGTGTGGAGTGAAACAAAAGTGGATCAAAATCTTCTCGTCAATGGGTAACAATTAGTCATGCACAACAAACAGAGTTGGTTCTGAGATTAAATTATTTTGTTGTGTGGATGGCTTTGCGCTCTGTATGCTGGGTAACAATTTTGCATCAGGTTGGCTGAAAGTCCTCCCTCCCTCCCCGTTCTAAAAGCCAGTGGGTATCTAAAGGCTAAAACCGTCACACTCATCATTATCAATTGCTACGACCAATGTATTAATATTCCAATTGTGCGACGTGTACACGACTTTACTGGCCGTGCGAAAAGGTTTTATCGGGTTGAATATTTACCGCCCAATCAAAGTGGGTTCCTTATGCTCAAGTCATTCATGTAAAACAAATTTTTTTCATTAAAACTTCTAATTTTCTTTCTATCCAGCACAAGACTTTAACTATTACGAAGGGGATTTGATTCTTGACGGAGACGATTTGAAGGTCATCGAGCACAAAGCCCAAGAGACTCTAGTGCGACGTAGGAAGCGCAACGCTATTTATCACCGCATGAAGCTGTGGCGTTCTCGCCTCGTCCCCTTTGCAATCTCAAATTCACTCAGTGAGTTCAGTGTCATATGGCAGTGGTTTGTCATGTTTTACTTTGTTTTGATTTCAGCTCATCCTTCTACATAGCAAAGTAGTTTTGGAGGTTTTTCCGCTCCTTAAATTTTTGTTTCCCTTCCTTCTCTAATTAACACTAGTTCTTTGTTTGTAAAGTTAGAAGAATATGACTTAGAATTGGTGGCTTTTTCGACTCTACTCTTGTGGAGTAAGGACCGTCCCGCCTGGTTAGACTAAAGTTAGAGCCCAACAGAAACTGCCATCGAAGCCAAAGCGTGACTGAAAGAAAGAAAGTCTGAAGGACGAGGCTGTGGCTATTTTAGATTCAACCATGTAGTGTACTACTTACTTTAACTTTCTAACCCTTTTATTATGAAGCAATGTTGAAAATGATTTCAACAAGAGGCAAGTTACAGTGGCCCACAAGGGCAATTCACAAACAAATTCAGTCACAATACACCAACTGAATCATAAAGGCGACTGGTTTGTGAATCGCGACTGGTTTGTGTTTTGAATTTTGTAGCGAATTGCATTTTGCTTAGTGTGGATCGCGGCTATTTGTACATCGTGTTTCGTTTATAAATTGCAGCTGGTTTGTTTATTGATTCGGTTGTGAATCTGTTTTGGTTTGTGAACTTGATTTAGGTTTTGTGAATCGGTTTTTTCTGTAGTGAATCCGTTTTCATTGTTGTGAATTGCTTGTAATTGATATCAATCAGTATTTTTTGCAGCCGATCGAATTTATAATTTATGAATCAATAAATTGAACTGTGAGTCAGTTGGTGTATTGTGACTGAACTGTCAAAAATCAATTGTGTTTTTCAGGTCACGCTCGATCTGTAATTTATGAAGCTATAGGCGAATTCCATAAAAAGACCTGCTTGAGGTTCCGCGAGATCTCAGATGGAACGAGAGGAGTAAACTACATAAGGTTTATCAATGGCCAGGGGTGAGTTACCGCAGGTTAAATCTACCCTAGTTAGCAAAAGTAGATAAGCCGAAACGCCCCCACAAAGTACGAGCATCCACCCCCCAAAGAGAAGAACAAGACAAAGATTCGCCCGTTCCACTTCTCCCCCCCCACTTGCTACTCAAGACTAGACCCCTTACATGATTGTAAAGCAATTGAAGTAAGCATCAAAAAATCTATTTGTGTCGATGTCCTTGAAAACTACGGTTAGATAATGCAGGCACTATCCAAACATGGTTCAACGTCTTACCTTTTATGGCATAAGTGCTTATTTGTTAACAAATCGAGGTTCCGAGATCAAGAATTGTCTGTGAGATCCTTACCAATTTTGTTTAACTCTTTATTCTCCTCAGGTGCTACTCAAAAATGGGAAGAAGATACACAAGCAAAGGGCCGCAGGAACTGTCTCTTGGACGCGGCTGTCAAGCCAAAGGCACTGTGCTACACGAGTTGACTCACGCAATCGGTAAGACTGAAGCAGGGCTAGGTTAGGTTGTTGAGCCCAAGATCTGTTGACACGCCGGGCCCAGTTGTTCAAAGGCCGATTAGAACGAACCAAGGGTTGAACTGTTAGGCTATTTTTTCACCCTTACAGAGACTGATTTGTGTCCTAATTTTGAAAGTTGCAAGATTCCTCTGTGGAAACCTAAACAGCATACGAACCATAAACCTTTCGTATGAGAAAAACTGTTGCCTGAATTTTGACCTAAGTACCCAGAGTCGAAAAGGTTGCCAGCCTTTGAACAACCAGCCGTGGTATACAGTGTAAGTAATGGAACCCGCGCAGAACTGGAGATCAACTTGTCAAATTACTTATGTAACAACAAAATCGTTTTTAAGGAAGCTAAAGATAAATGATTGTTATTTTCTGTCGTAGGTTTCTTCCATGAACAAAGTCGCCCAGACAGAGACAAGTACATAAAAATCAACTGGGAAAACATAATAAAAGGTCAGTTTTCTTAATTTTGGGAGAACTGCGCTATAAGAAGGCAATTTTGAACCAAGAGGTCGTTTAACTTATCTTTGTGAGCAATGAAAATTTTGAAATTCATAACCGCTAAAAACTAAACTTTTTAAAAACATTTCCTGTATACAGTCATTAGTGGTAAAAATAAACGCAAGTTCGTTTCGTTTCGTTATGTATTTCTACAAATTTTGTGGAAGTACTTTTTTCAGGGAAGTTTTTTCCCATTTTTCAATAAATGTTTGCTTAGTAGCAAAACGTGCGTTTCGTCGAAACTTCGCTGTATTTCGAAGTTCGCTTGTATTTCTTTTAGCTTTACTGTAAATTACGTTATTTATAATTTCCTTCTGTTCGAAATATGATTCAACAAAAACTTATGATTCTGAAGTAATTAGATATTCTCTTCATATATTACATAAAACAATTTAACACATGAACAGTCCACTTGTTTTTGCCTAGTCTTTGTCTCTTTAGAGGTCGAGTGACACCTGAAGGTAACGACCGCCTGGTACAGGATCTTTTACCGCGCCGTTTCTGATTTAAAGCTATCTTGTTTAGTGTTTTTTAACCATTTGGTTTTGTTTGTTAGGAAAACTAAGCCAGTTTGAGAAATACTCACACGGTACGCTGGACACAATGAATGTGAACTACGACTATGATTCCCTGATGCATTATGGGGATAAAACTTTTAGCTCTAATGGAAAGAAGACGATTGAAAGAATAGACGGGAAGGACATTCCTTTTGGGAACACAGAGGACACGTTCAGCGCAATCGATCTAGTGGAAATAAACTCGCTATATGATTGTCGAAATGCAGGTAGGTTGCTCTGGCCGAAGAGTTTGGAACGAGATTGGTGAGATTGTCCGGATTAACTTTCATATTGTTCAAAACTGACATTAAATCGCTTACTGGAAAAAAATGTTACACGGGTACGACGTTTGGGCCGTCTCGCACGGCCCTCTTCAGGATTTTTACAGTAAGCGATTTAATTTCAGTTATAGTATAGTGCAACTGGATGAGTCAAAACATTCATTGTCAACTTTCATATTGTATTCTGATATACTTCTCTTTTTGTGTTTCCATATATTGTATTTCTTCAAACTGTCGGAAGATAACGGATTATTGATCACCCCTTCTTTGTTTGGTTTTTACTTCATCAGGCAGGAAATCCGGCTACTCATCCTGGAGCCACTGGTCGCCATGCGACAAAAACTGCTACAGAGAAAGACAACGGTTTTGTTTTTCCCCCTCAAAGCGTGGATGTTCTTCCGCGAATCCTTACGGAGCCCAGACTCAGAAGATCAAATGTGGGAAACACGAGTGCCCAAGTAAGTGGGAAATTTACTCAAGAAATCATGTTATAAATAACTATTTTATTTTGGCCACAAAACTTTATTATTTTATTTAATCTAGATGTCCTTGGGTAGCATGGTCTATGATTACAAAATGCACAATCAAAAGCGATTGCTGCCTAATCATGCTGCTTTAAAAATGTAAAATTATGTCAAAAACTGAGCTTTCGCAGTTCTACCCATCGTCAGATTTATGACATCTCCAGAGTTACAGGCAGGCATACTCTGATGATGCCGTAGAGTGGCGAAAGCTTAGTTATTAAGACAATTTTACATTTTAAATCTTTAAAGCAGCATTAACGAAGCAATCGCTTTTAATCATGTGTTTTTATGTTCATTATTATACTGGATGCACACAGAGCCGATAAACGGCCACTGGGGAGCCTGGGGCGAGTGGAGTAGGTGCAGCAAGACATGTGATCAGGGAATACGTAGAAGGCGTCGCTGGTGTGATAACCCACGACCGATGCATGGCGGGAGAAAATGCCCTGGAAACTACAAGGAGCATTCAGAGTGTCAGATGAGGAGATGTAGTTACGGTAATTAAAAAGTTTCTTTTGTATTGATTTCGTTTTGTTTTTTCCCAAATTTTTCCTAAGTTTTTTGTCTGCTTTGCCCTTGACATTCGTTAACAGTGTTTTAAATTTAATCAATCATTATAACAAATTCTCTATCATTATCAATTGATTTATAAGATGATATTGACCCCGACTCCGACTGAGCCAAGCGTAGCTGCACCATTGTTAAAGAGGCAGAATGATCACGACTTGAGTGCACCATTTAACAGGTATATAAGTTATTTGCCGGCCGGGAGGTTTGTATTGAGAAAACCGTGCTAGGGGTCTTGTGTAAGGACCCAGGTCTGTCGTGCAAAATATTTGAAGTCCTCTCAAAATCAAAGTCTTCTTTACAAGGTCCGTACGACACAGAGTTTGAAGACGGTTGGGGCTCCTGGAGAAACGACCCCACGGCAGATATCCCGTGGAAAAGGCAGAACCATCTCACGCTCACAGGAGGGACTGGGGTCAACAATGATCACACGTTGGGTAGCGACGGCGGAGGTAAGATTCGAGACAAATTTTCTGTGGTTTCACTATTCATGATAGTTTCAATTTAATCTGGCAACTGTGTGGTTTATGATCAGCCTTAATGACTGAACCTCTAGTTTAAAATTATTAAGTTATTGTTTCAGTAATTGTATTTTTAATTTGTTATTTTCGAAAAACTAAGTTCGAATGACATAAACTTCGACAAAAATCGTAAACCTAAAGTAGAAAAATAGCATTTTCTGAATATTTTAAGCGTCGAACTTTTCCAGAATGATAAAAAAGGTTAGAACACATTCTAGGTCAGCACTTTTTTAACTACCTCACGGACGATAAACATTAATTGGAAGAAAAGTTATTTTACTTTATGAAAGACAAATCACGGAATGGGAGTTGAATATTTCTTGCCCAAATTTCTTAAAGGACTACAATTTCCCACGATTTAATTTCGCTTCAGCTTTATCCATGTTCTATAGACACACACTCACTATAGCTGTATTTAGACAAAACTTTCTTAAAACTTCTTTTTTTTAAAAAAAGAAATATCTGAAAAAAATGTTCAAATATATAATGTTTGAAAATCAATTTCCAACAATTTTGGGTCCACAAGCTATTTTGTTAAAGTATAATTTGTTTACTCACATCTTGGTACATCTCCGTTAGGTTACTTTGTATTTACCGAATCAAGTGGAAGGAAAAAAGGTGACAAGGCGCGGTTACTGAGCCCGTACATCCCGCCGACAAATGGGAAATGCCTGACTTTTTACTATTCAATGAACGGCAGACGAATTGGTGAACTTGGCGTTTGGCTGAGGCCCAGGGGCAGCAAGGGATGGCTGATTTTCCTACAGAAGGGCAACAAAGGACCAAAGCCAGAATGGAGAAACGGATATGGCAACGTGCAGAGTGATGTTCCGTTTAAGGTAAAATGGTTTGGGATTTTCTCACTCCAGGTGCCTCATGCTTACCTTCCTTGAACTAAATAGTATAGGTAAAAAGTCAATCATTTACGGTAGAAAAATTAATCCAGTACGGTAAAAAATCAATCCCTTAGATATTCTAAAATACAAACTCTTTCAACCTAGCAAGCTTCTAAGTCATCTTCAATTGTAGCAGGCTGCAATCGTTTGTTTCCACATTATTTACACCCTTGATACAGGAAAATTATGTCAATAGTAGGATTAACATGTTTTCTGACACAAGCTCGTTGCTTTGCTTTTTGCAGTGTTTTAATGCTAAACGTGTTCTAAAAAAGAACGTTGTTGTTAAATTTTGTCTTTCAAAAATGGTTTCGTGGATTTATTAACAAGTATCCTTAAAACAAAGCAAGAAACTATATATTTTATTGAAGTAACTTCTATTTTACCTAAGTTCATTTAGTTTTTGCAGTTTTTACATGTATGCGCATTAACCTTGCTATAGAGGTTTAGATCAACGAAACTCACAATCAAAAAATCTGAGAGCGTTTATTGAATAAGGTGTTCAGTTTTGAAGAAATGATCAGATAATAATTTGCAAAATTGCATTATTAAGATTGGCAGGCAAAGAATAGCCACCAAAATGTTTCTTTTGATCCTTTCCAAGATAGCAGCATTTAATGTAATAGATTTAATTATCAAAGAAATATTGCAGATATAGGGAGTGATTTTTCATCCATGTATCAAAAAAATGACTGGAATGGGCTTACTACAGTTAACGTTGTTATTGTTGTATCGACAAGAGTGAAAATTATTCTTTCGAAATAGCAAGTTTAACTCCTCCCCTTAACATCTTCAACTTCAGTTATAATCGCGTAAAAAAATCAAAAACTAACACACACATTGTGTTTGAACAGTTGGTGTTTGAAGCCACGCTTGGAGGGAGAAGTTTATCCGACTTTGCCTTGGATGACATCATTCTAGTTAATGGAAAGTGTCGGAGTACCTCGCCTACCCCTCAAACCAGTAAGTAGAATTGAACTCGTAGATATGACGGAATTTTTCCAGTCCCTCGCGCCTCCTCCATAAATGTATAAATTATTTGTCTAAACTCAGTAAGCAATATCGTACATATGCGCAAGCTACTAGAATCAGATGTACCGAATCTTGGGTAAACTAAGACAAACGAGCTACTTATTTTAGCTTTTTACATTTCAGAACCAAAGAAATGTGTCGACAAAAGCGGTGCATGCGCACTGTGGGCCTCGCTCAATCAGTGCACCTCCAACCCTGTGTTTATGCTGAGGGAATGCCACAAGTCCTGCTCCAAGTGCGCAGGTACAAAGTCTCTACGTTTATCTCGTTACAAAAGCGGGTAAATCATTATGTACCAGTGTTACGTTGCTTCGTGTTGATTATTTCTTAACAAAACGCTCGTTGATCTCTAAAGGTCAATGATAACGCTTTATTTTAAGACCCACAATTGTTGATTGCAAACTTCGTAGATGACAGTGTTCCTTATAAACATTCGTTTAAATTGTTTACCTTTATCATTCTCAGCGTGTCGTGATACGTACTCAGAGTCACAAAAGTGTCAAGAGTGGGCCCGCGAAGGTGAATGCCAAAAGAATCCCCGGTTTATGAAGTCGAAGTGTGCAAAGTCGTGTGGAGTATGCAAAGAGCCAGGTAAGTATTTCGCGCAATGAACCAGTTTCAAATAATTACATTGCTACTGGTTTTTAAAGACTCTAGCAGCTTTACCACTGGTCGCTTCGTTCTTAGCAGCCTACCCGTGGTCGCTTTAGGTCTTAGCAGCTTTACTATTAGCAGCTTCAGGTCTTAGCAACTTTACCATCGGTGGCTTCAGGTCTTAGTTACTTTGTTGGTTGCCACCGTTTTAAGTTATTTTTTACCTAATGCTGCAGATCTTGATTGCTTCCCTGTTGGTTGACAAAGAAATTCTGTTATAATGTTATGTTTGTAGCTTGCCAAGACAAGCACAAGAGATGCCCACACTGGGCTGTCAAGGGCGAATGCACGAAAAATAAAAACTGGATGGAAAGAAATTGCTGTTTGTCGTGTAAAAGTGAGTATTCAGCATACTTTTTTATCTCTGGTGAACATATACAAACCTAGGACAATTAGGAACATTTCAAACGACAACAGATGTAAGGTATCCCTTTCTTCCCTCTTTGCCTGGTGGGTGTATTCAGGGGATTCAGGGAATTAAACAAAAATTAAGGCTATCGCTTTTCTGACTGATGAACTACCACATACAGAGCTGACCAACAAGCTTCTTTACCGAGCCATTACCCTGAGGAAGATCTAAGACCTGGTAACAAGAACATTGGCTCATTATGGAGAGTTTGCGCCTCATTGTAAGGTTCGAGATCTTTTTTCTATTAGCAACAACTCCGCGCTTTACTTCTGCTCACCAACTTGGCCCCTTCAGGACAAATTCCATTAACTTGCAATCAATATCTTTGAACTTGCGAAACCTTACATCTACTATGAAAAGGTTTCCTTGTATTTTGGCTAGCTATTGTCACTTTTTCCTTTAAAAAAGAAACAGTTTGGTAAACTTGCGTGGAACTTTTAAAGGTCGCTAAATAGGTGGTATTAATTATTTTGTATTCTTTTTATTCTTTCTAACTTATCATTATTTACTAAGAACGTGTTCATATTGATTTTGTCTATTCACATAGATCTGAGGGCAGCACAGATAGCTTTGTGTATTGACAAGAATGTGAAATGTTCAGTGTGGGCTCGCCAAGGCGAATGCAAGAAAAACCCGACGTGGATGTCGAGGAATTGCAAGAAGAGCTGCGGGAAATGTTGACAAACAAACGTTTCACCTCGATAACTGTGGTAAACACGATTGAAGCACAAAAAGTCACAAAGACATGAAGAAGAACTGTAATTGTCGATGCGTTTTATTAAACATAGAGTTCGTTTTTTTCATTTTGTTGGTCAGAATGTATACGGAGTTCGAGAAAAAAAATAGAAGAAAAATATAGAAAAATAAGGAAATTCAAAGTAGAAATCAAAAGTCAGCACTCTTGACACTCGAAGGAGAACAGTGCCATACAACAGGCTTGTAAGCTAACATGCTTTGGTTCGTGTTACAGAGTGACATTGTAGTGTCTTAAAGACCTTTTTTATTTCTTTCAAAGTAAGGTGTTGATTTAGGAAACTCTTCTTGTAGCAGTGAAACACAAGGACATTTCTGTATCACTATATAGCAACTCACATCGGGAACAGATCACTTAACTTCGTTCTGTAGGTGGAACAGTGGGTGTATGTCCTGCTAACTGCTACGCTCATTATATCCATATGGCGTTTAAATAATGTTACTACTTTCATGAAATCAAAGTCGGATAGGGTTTTATTCTTAATAAATCAGCATCAGGCAAATAAGACAGGTGTGAATTTCCAAAGGCACAGCCCTTATTTATTAGCAGCCCTGTTTTATTCAATCAAGACGAAAAGCAGCTAAACATTTGGAATTTTGAAAGTTCCAAATGGTCTGTGTAACAGCACGGTTACAATTATCTTGGAACCACAACGCGCTATCATAAGCAATACACAGTAAGAAAAAGTATAACTACAAGTAGATTTTTATCTAGTATGCTACACCCGAGCTTGGGGAAGACATTGATGGCGTTAGGTAACTATCGTTGTTTTACTCAAGATATTTTTTAAAAGTTTTTCTTCATTATCCAATCAGGACTGACAGCATCAGTTGAGATCTGACTTAAGGGTTAAAGAATAATGGGGAAACATATCAGCTTTTCAACAGGCTATTTCCGATTTACGCTTCACTGCGCACAAATGAAACCTTTAAGTCGAGGTTATGTATGGAGCTTCAACTTGGAGGTTTTGTTTTTGCCCACGACGGAGCGTCATTCGGAAATGGATATTGTTTTTGTACACTTTTATTTTGCCTTGGCGCCGTGACATCAAGGATTCTTCCCTTAACTGCAGACATATCCCGGCAGACAGTGACAGGTGCCATTGCTACAGATAGCGTTGACGTGACAAAGGCCGCAGCCGTGTGTTTCTATGATCAATTAGAGAGAAAGAGAAACTTCAGCAAAGAGTAAACGTTTTAATACAAATGCGAGTCCGAAAATGAATGTTCCGAATCAAAGTATATTTTATTAAGGAATGAAATTTTTTGTTTGTTAAAAGAATATTTCGACGTTTAATTCAGATTTTTTACCAACAACTTGAAAAGGAAAGTTAACTTATGTTACAGTTCTCAGAGTTCAGGTACAACTTTCCTTCAGCAAACTTTCGATTTGGAAACGTTTTCTTAGCAATGAAAAACATGATCATTAAGTGAAACAATTTTTAAAGTTACATTTTTGGAAACATCAAACAAAAAATTTCAACAACAAACCTGGGTCCCAAAAATTTGCTAAACCTAATGTTGATCGAAGACAATCCAAAATGTTACCATTTTTAAAGCAGTAACACAAAGCAGAAAAGCAAGTAGGGAAGTTTCTTTTCTTCAGCTATTGATAATCTTTAGATGAACTATTTCATTTCGTAACTAAAATGCGCTAACAGTGAGTTTCAAATGTGGTGCCAATTCGTTTGACCACGACGCTTTTTGAGCAAGTAATTGAACAATACCAAAGCATCCAAATGACAAAAACAACGAAAATGTGGTTGAGCCACAGCTCAAGACAAAAATATTTCAGTAAACCCTTCAGGAAGGCATTGCAAAGCATCACCTACAACCAAAATTGCTGTAGATGGAATTAATGAGTGTTATTAATGAAAAGGTTTTCATTTTAATAGCTGGCTGATCAACTGCGTTTCTTGAAAAACATGCGTTGGTATTTCAGTGATTGTGTGATACAATCCACGCACTTCCCACGATGACTCTATTCTGCATCCAGCTCTCAGACGTCGCTCAGAGTTTAAGAACGTCCAATGGTACTATTATGCAGACGATCGTCGGTTCGATTCCCATTTGAAGCTCAGATTTTTCTTAGTTCTTCTCTCAACGCTAAAAACCAATGCATTTAAAGTTTTTATTGCTAAAAAAGACTAAAGAATTTATCGGGTAGGAAGGATGAAAATGGAATCATCTCCTCATCTGTCATGTCGGGTTAAACAACTAAGGGAGGTCAAGCAACGAGCACAACAACGTATACGGCGTCGTTTTCAAAAACACAAGGTGAAAAGTTTAGTTTTGGAGTTCTTATGACTACAAGAACGGCCTAGATATACTTTTCCAGTCTTTATCCACCTTTAAGAAAAACACTTTCATCGTATTCTATCGGTCACAGAACGTTCTTCGAACAAAAGAGAAAGGACAACTAGCCGGCATACTTGGCTGTAAGGGGAAGCAAGAAGTGTGTTTTTGTAAACCTTCATCGTCAACGTTGTTGTTCTCGTTGCTTTAAGCTCCTTAATATGTACCTTGGACGCACTGGTACCCAGTCCCCGTGTATCCGTGGCGACATCTGCAGCGACCCTGAACACACTTTGCATTTTCGTCGCAGTTTTTACATTTGTCAACTATGGAAAATGAGTCTTGTTATTCACTGTAAGCTAAACGAACACGACCAAATAAGCTTTCTTTCTGTTACTTCCTTTCTATACTGCAAATCTCTGTACCTCTTTGGCTTTGTTTTTTCTTTAAAAGTATCTTCAAGTGGAAATACTTTGCACAAAGAACTAGAGAGTTTCCTTCAATATCTATTAAGGATGACTGTTCTTTGGTTCAAATTATCAGGCTATTGTTTCTTAAAAAGTATTTTGTCCTTTTGTTACTTTGAACAATGTTTTACTAAGAGGTAGCTTTGTTAAGGCGTGTATAAACGGTTTGATGAATAAAGAGTTTCAAAAAAGTGTTGTACACATATACTTTGTTTGGGGTTTTTTATTATATGTCGAAGATGTGAGATGTCTGCAAGTCGTTTGTGTGAGTAAAAGTACCTATAGATCCCAATAGTTGCTTACCCTGGCAATGTGGACCTGTGTACCGAACAGAGCAGATGCAATCATAGCTTGACGCCGAACGAGCGATGCAAGTTCCTCCATTTTGACACGGGTTGAATGACTCACAAGGTTGCTTGAGTAGCTCTGAGTGTAGGGTTTACAAATAATTTCTAATCGATTTCAGCCCAAAAATTTCAAAGTTAAAACAGCTAATCAGTTTATAGTAGAAGAGTTATATTGTATGCACCTATGAAACAATAGTTGTTGTTGAAATAAATATCATCCGCTCTCGCTATGACCTAACAGTGTTTGATTAAGCTTTAAAAGAAAGTTTATTTGAAGTCTTTGATTAATTTAATGGTAAAGAGTTAAATAGACTCTAGTCGTGTTTTTTTAAACTGGTTTGCTGTAGGTAACAAGTTAATGATGAGAAGCAGGACAACGCCAACGACTTGAGGATGATGGTAAGAATAGAGGGAGAAGGAGGATAGAGGAGGAGAAAGAGGACAATGACGATTTATAGAAGAACTGTTATGATGGTATAAAAGAGACAAAATGAGGAGGAAAAGAAAGTGAAAATGAACGACGGCGATGTAGAAGATTTGTGATGATGATCATGATCATGATGACGATGACAATGGCAATGATGATGATGGTGGCGATAATGAAGACAGTGATGATGGTAATGATGATGAAGATGGTGATGATGGTGATGATATTGGTAATGATGGTGACGATGATGGTGACGATGATGGTGGAGGTGTTGGTTATGATAATCAAGGGTTAGGTTACAAAGTATTGTTGGTTTTAGTTAGGAAGTGATTTAAAAACGTAAACCATGTGTCAACTCCAGTATTTCAGCAAAGCAGGCCATTTTCTAATCACACATGACAAGAACGCTTCATGTCACTTTATAATCATGGTTAATCGTTAGCTAAATGATTAACAGGATTTTATGGAGAACACAAGCTACGCTGACCCTAAAGAATCTGACTTACGTTCACAAGTTTTGCCCGTGAAGCCTGGTGGACATACACACATTGGAGATTCTCCAGAGACACACGTTCCTCCGTTCTTACAGTACTGGTTCGGTTTTACAAGGAGACAGACGTTCTTGGCTACGGAACAAGATTTTTGTGAATTCATGCGAATGCAACAGAGATAAACAAACGTGACCGTTCTTGTACATTCTCGTATGGCATTAACTTTTAGTGAACTTTACCAGGTTGCTGTAATTTCAGCGTTTTCTTATAAATTCTATATATTTTTTCTGTGCGTATTCTTACAACTTCTTCGATACTTGGCCCTTGTTCTAGCAGGCTTGATTTGAAGTTTATTAGTCCCTGATTGTCTTGCAAAGTAGGGTGTAAGACAAATTCGAAAAGTCTTTTAAGTTCAATTATATTATGAAGATGAAACTTACAAGGGGCTTCGCTTAGAGTTCAAATATATAAACAGATTCTTAAGATAAAAAAATAAGTTTCCTTTTTTGTTGGAAACTCATTATCAGTCAGGGTCTGGTTGTACAAAGTCTAAATAAGCTATCCGCTAGATGAAAGCTAATTGTTGTCACTAATAAATCAAAGATTGTCTTTTTGTTGAGTTCTCTACCCGTGGTTTTTAAGTGAGGGGAAGACTCCTAAAGTAATAGGTAAAATAGCGTCAAACAACTTTCATTTTAGTTATACTGGTAAGAATAAGACGCATTATCCGGCGGATAGCTTATCCAGGCTTTGTACAACCGGGCCCAGGTCAAAACCTGTGTTTAAAAGCTTAGTCTTAAATCTTACTTTGACAGTAGGTACCAGTCCACGGCTCAGCACACTGGCAGACAAACCAGGGAGCCTGGTTCAGGTCGCTACATGTTCCACCGTTCAGGCATACTTTATCCGTACATCCTCGCAAGCCTTTAATAAAAAAATAACACATCAGGTCTAGATAGCTGTCCTCCGTTCTAACTAATGTAGGTGATAATGCGCTCTACACTGGCTGGTGCACGGGCGTACCGGCGGGTCTGAAGCGTATCAGTTAGAAAGTACTGGTTTACTCCGGGGGTGAAGCAGAGTACTGGAATATGAATATTCGCATATTTTTGGCCTCGAAATATGAATATTTGACCATTTCTACCTCGGAATTCGTAAATTTTAGGCCAGCCAGACCAGGGAAAATGAATATTTGAGAATATTTCCCCCTCTGGAATATAAATGTTTGGAAAATAATCTAAAATGAATATGAATATTCTGGTTTGAGAAACTCTGCTTGATCCCCCGAGTTTTACTTTACATCCTAGGTGTTACGCCGTCTAAATAAGCTATTTTGATACCTTTCATCAATTCACAAAACCACGAAAAAAGTATTGCAAAATTAAATAACACTTGAGAATCGTACTATACGAAGTACTTACCAGGGTCCGCTTGGCAGCCCTTATTTTCAACGAATAGCTGTTCACCAGGGCAAAAACACTCGCCAGCAAGGTCGCACTTAGATGGATAATACTTGGTTATTTGTGTTTCTTGCAGATTTCCCTTCGGACAGTCGCAAGCTGCAAAGAAACAAGTTGCAGTAACAAGAGGTAACAACAAACGGGAAAAACTAAATTTTAGTCGAAGTTCCTTTAGTGGAAAATAGTTTACCAGAGAACACTAAAGGCCGGTTTCTTGAAAACAACATTTTCTACAAATCTTTAAATCTTATCTTTAGAAACTAGAAACGCAAAGATTCGCTGCCACAAAAATCACAAATTGAGTTCAGGTCAAGAAAAGGTTTACAGAAAAATATGATACGCACTAGCGTTGGTAACCTTTCAAGATTATCGTCCAAAAAGACAACTGTCTCGTGTTAAGAACCCTCGACCACCAACCAGCCAAAAATAATAGTTCGGTAGATAACAACCTTGTGTTTATAAGATCATTTTACACAAAGATATGTTAAACGTTGCACAGATTTTGCATGCGATTTGACCACTAAAGTCCTGCTTGTGTGATCGGATTTTCCAATACTCAAACTAAGGACGCAGATTTAGTCAAAAACATCTTTAAAAGTCCCCAAAAAGCGTGCTTAACCAATAGCGCTCCCAAAAGGTTGTAGTTTTAACATTCTGAACTTCTCACCGTTGGTCGAGTTTGATCTTTGAACTTTAGTTGAACAAATTGCATGTTTGCAGTCTCTGGTTGAATCAGATGTCTGACTTACTTGTCGGCGCATACAATAGTATCTACAGCAAAACTGACAAGTAGTAACCAGATACGGAGCTCTTGAACCTACTTTCACAGTTAGGCAAAGTCTTGTTACTCCAGCGTCCGTGGCATTCACACCAGTAGGAATGTGTGGTCGGCTGGTAGTGACACGTGCCTGCATTCCTGCACGGGTTGGGTCGGCACAGGTTGGGCAGCTTCACTGCAACACAACAAAAACAATAGTTTTGTTTGAACATTATGACCTGTCGGCTTTTGGTAGGCGAGCAGTCTATTTAGAATTGAAGAGATCATTAACACAGCCAAGATTTAAACGACTAGGATTGAATGACTCAAAAATCAACGCACAAGGCATCAAAAAATCACAAAACACAATAATCTAGAAGTGTTCTATTCTTCAAGGAAGCAGTAATGTCTTTAAAATTGCTTCTTATTGTGAAGTACGTTCGACCGATGATAGCAATAACTCGCTAAGTTTCGTCAAACACCTTCACGTCGAACGACTTTTTCGCTGAGATGTGTTGATAGCTTTCCTTTTTTTCTTTTCAACAGATAATAGGACCATTTTTGAGGTTTCCTGAAACCAGGGCCCGGTTGTTCGAAAGTCGATTAACTTTAACCCAGGGTTAACTCTTAACAAAACCTATGGGTTGTCATGGTAATTAACCCTGGATTAGCGCTAATTGTCTTTTGAACAACTCGGCCCAGCTGAACTCGTAATAGATGTACGAAGCTCCGCTACTAGGAATTGTTCGAGAAAGCTTGCCGTAGTCAATGAACTTCTTCCTTTGTGAAACCCTTATCATTATTATTTTTATTGATATTATTATTATTATTACTATTACTGAGATTTTTACTAACATTATTATCATCATCATCTTCATTATCATCATTACTGTTATTAAATGTTATTATCATCACTAATTCTTCCCAATGTCTGCTGAATTGTTCGAGAAAGCTTGCCGTAGCCGATGTACTTCTTCCCTTGTGAAACCCATTATTATTTTTATTATTATTATTATTATTATTATTACTATTAATGTGATTTTTAGTAACATTATTATCATCATCATCTTCATTATCATCATTATTACTGTTATTAAATGTTATTATCATCACTAATTCTTCCCAATGCCTGCTCGTACCTCTACAATCTGGTCCAGTGTGACCCGGGGTACACACACACTTACGGTGGGTCCCCAGGGGTATGCATGTCCCGCCATTGAAACACGGTTGCTGATAGCAAATGCCGCAAGGGTCTGAAAAGATTTAGATGGAATTTTTCAAATATAACAATATATCAAAACACAATAGCAGGTCTTATACCAATATTTAAGACAAATATAAGAGCTATGGCTGATACATACATTGACACTGTGGTCCGCAAAACCCAATCGGGCAATGACAGTCGTACGAGTAGTCCGGGCCCAAGGTGCACGTACCATTGTTCTGGCAGGGACTGGGAACACATGGGTCTTTGATTTCTAATTTAGAAGGACACAGACAGGAAAGAGGCTGTAAACATGTTATGGGTTAAACATGACTTCACACGAAACTTCTAAACTGGAAAGTACGTTAACAAGTTTTACGCTCTCCAAGTGAACACAAGATTTGTTTGTGATTGCCGATTTAACATTCCTAAAATTGAACTAAAATACCAAGAAAGGAAACAAACGAGAAGTGATTTTAACGTTCACAACTAAACCCGAAAGAGCCTTGTTTTACTTACTAATGCAAGTGTTGATTCCGTCTCCTATGAAACCAGGTCTGCAAACACAGCGATCGTTAATGCAGGAGGCGTTCTTGTGGCATAGCGAACACGTGTGTGCTGTAGTTCAAGGCACGTCAGCTTACATTTATGTTAAGGTCGAAGTGTAATATGGCTTAAGTTACGGTTTAAGTATATTATATCTTGTACTAGGGTTAAAGTAAATTAACTGTTCCGCATTGGCGCTTTAGCACATCGAGTTTAAGTCGGCTTATTTCAAAAATTAACCTTGCTGATGCCTTTAAGAGCCTTTTGATTTTTGTTTGTAAAACACGTAGAGATCTCTCTAGCTTTGAGACCGAAAGTAATAGCTTGCTCTTAAGTCGAACACGTAAAATAATAATAATAATATAATAATATCTAGCGAGCTAATCGCCCTTACTTGCAGTCATGGACTGAATTGCGAAGGACG
>JAOBAT010067228.1:0-23039 GCA_026413305.1 Hydrozoanthus tunicans
TTTTGTACTTCTTACTGGAGTTAAATCAAGATAATCTTCTGCTTTGTAGTCGTGTTTGAATTTTCTGTAAAAAGCTATTTTATTTGAAGTTTCAATTTTATACTTCCAGAATTCTTTGTATTTGTTCGTAAGTGTTGAGATAAAGTTAGTGATCTAGTCTTCAATTAAGTGGTTATGGTTACTAATTTGCTGAGGGTGACATATCTTCTGGAGTTCGAGCAATAAGTAGCCATATGAATTCGTTTTATTTTTACTCAATTCATGAGAGATGTGTAAAAACTGTTTAACTAGAGTGTCTTTATCTTTGGAACTTAAGTATACATTGTATTTTAGAATTTGTTTGATTATAGAAATTTGGAGTAGCTTTCGTCCCATTTCACCACGAACAGCATGGTTAGAGGCTTTTCTGTTTAAGCCTAGAAAAGAATCTTAAATGAACTTTTTCAGTAGGTGTGTGATCCCACTTTTCGAAATCAAACTTTGTAAACATCCCCCAGATTTCCGCTCCATAAGTTAATATTGGGGTAACAGCTGTGTCGAAAATTTTAATAGCTGCGCGTAAGGAGAGACGAAAGAAATCAATTTGTTTGTAAATTTTATAAAGTGCATTTAAACCCTTTTCAGCCAATGTTTTCTGACATAAATTAAAGCTTCCTGATGTTGTCATTTTAACACCCAAATACGTGTATTCTTGAACAGTTTCTAAAGGATGATTATTGATAGGGAAGGAAATATTCTTTGTTTTTCTACCCGTTTTGTGAAGTATCATGACTTTAGTTTTTTCAAATTAACATCAAGGAGCCATTTAATTTGGAAATAAAGGTTTCTAGTTTCTTTAAACAATTGTGCAGCCCTTGTTTAGATCTAGATAAAATCACTAAATCGTCAGCATAGAGCAAACAGTTTAATTTTGTTCCTTTCGGTAGACCAAAAGGGTCACATTGAGGAGATTGTAAAAATGAAAGAGGTAACTCATTTAGGAATAAGTTAAACAAAAGTGGACTTAGGATACAACCTTGTCTTACACCCCGTTGGTATTCAAATGCATCCGTTTTGAATTTATTAATCTTGATTGAGCATGTAGTTTTAGAATATAAGGATTTGATTAACTAGTAAAGAGTCCCCCCTATACCATAACTTAGACAATGACAATGATTTATTTAGTTACCATAATTTTAAAGTATTTACAAAAGGAAAAAATTTAGAAATAAACGCCCTTTAGGTACAGTCTGACTATAATAATTAAAAAGATAAACAAGACAGTTAGACTTGATTTTTAGTGAAATATTTACATGTGGTCATTGAAGAAGATAATTTTTATACTAATGATAAATTGACAACATAAATATCAGATAATATAGTATGGAGTAGAAGTATCTAAAATGAAACTAAAAAGTGACCATCATATATGAAGTTATTGATTATCTAATGGTATGTTCTTGTAGTTATCTATAATTGATTTTTTCATTGACTTTCTAAATTGTGATATGCGGGAGGCTTTTTTTATATCTTGATCAACTGCATTCCAAGCTCTAGCTCCAACAAATCTTATGTTGAATTTGCCATAATTGGTTCTAACACTTGGCAGACACGATAAAGGATTATGTGACCATTTTTACCGACTGCTCTTGCAAAAAATAGTTTTCAAAACTTCCAGTCACCCCCCCTCCCCTCAGTCTCAGAGTGTAGTGGTTCTCCCCTTTGTTTGCACATTCCTCTCGCCGAGGAGATTAATGCAAAGGCAAGCTAGCAGATCAGGAGAACAAAATCAGCAGCAGACAGAAATTATCCTAGCAAGTTTTCACTTCTCTGTTAGATTCGATAAGAAACAGAAACGCACTTACACTAGCCGTTCCGGGCTGAAAACTATTAGCATCAATGTATCACTTTTCCCAGTGAAAACTGTTTCTGTTCAAGATTAACTATAAAAAACAAATTTCCTTTTGCGAAAATGTTACATGAACAACGACTCATTTTGTTACCTTACAAATTCAAGTTTGACAGTAGGTGTTGAACATGTTTCAACATTAATTTGCGTTGGAACACAACATGGCGCTGCATGCACCTCGCCGTCTACCGATTCCTAATGAATAGCAATGTGCGGGGCATATGTTCATCTCAGAAACATTTCGAGAGCAACTATAAACGGAAGATGTTGCTAAAATGAGATCAATTTTATTATCAACTGAAGTTAAGCGCTGACCTACAGACTCGTTTTCCCACAAGTTGTGTAACGATCATCAAACGGAAGTCGAAGACTTATTTTGGGTATGTTTTTACTTTTGTAATTCTTTACTCTAAACGCAACTTTAACTTTTCAAAGTCTTTCATTTTGGATTATGGACTATGGGTTAAAAACGCTTTCGAGATTATCATGACCCAGTTTGATATGCTGTTATCATAAAAAAAATGTTTACCTCTTTCGCCTTCTGGCCTCGCTTGTACTTTTCAGGGCCATTTGTAGAAGTCATTTGCAGCTTAGAGACGGCTAAAGCGCAAACAACACCATTTTCCTGAACTGAATACTCTAAGGAAAATGGAAAAAAACAGTTGGTGCATTTTCCAATTGAAAAGAATTATATATCATTCTTTAATCTTGGAATACCATCGGGTTTAAAAATCCAATTACTGTGGACTTGATGGCCTGCATGTATTCGACTTTATGAACTGATTCTACTAACTTTATACAAAGAAATACTTAAGGCATTCGGAAATGACAGCGAACATTACTTCATTATTCGCTAAACTTCTCAAAAGCGGGCAAAATCGTGTCGGAATAAAGCATTACTTCCGTTTCGTTTTTCGTGTATGTTTAGCAGAGGCAACTGACTTATATCGGTTTTTGTTTTCACATCAATGAACAATGTTTGCGGATAGTAGGTTTCAAAACTTTGATATCCAACTAGCACTGCCTCATGAATTATAAATTGAATCGTTTTATCAGCTTTTATGAGCAAATACTGGATTCTTCAAATGCAAAATTGCACTGACCACTCATTTTATAAATAGATTTGTTTTTCAACTGCCCAAGTAGTTACAACAACACTAAAGTAAAACTAAAAACTCATTCTTATGAAATCTTCAAAATTGTTTTTTAATATCAATATTTTGCTGAAAATGTTTCCTCCAAACTACAAGATCGAATCACTTCATTTTTGTTACACAAACATAGCCCTTGACTCTATTCATGCTGCTGTTACTAATATCAAAGACTCGCTCTCACTGAATATGCTCAAGTTCAACACTAGTAAAACAGACCTATGCGCTATTGGTCCCATCAACAGCTGCCAAAACTGAATCTACCCCTAGTCCTTAATACCGACGAATTTAGAATAAGTACTGAGGAAACTATAACTAACCAAGAAGTCATTATAGACAAACACATGAAACTCGACAGTCATATCAACAAATTTTTCAAAACCTGTATGCAGCATCTCCGGAATATCTCAAAGATCCGCCGCTACCTAACCACTGAAGCCAGTAAACTACTCGTCCACGCCTTAAACACATCACGTCTCGACTACTGCAATTCTCTTCTCCATGGTTCTAACAAAACTTCAGTTCAACGCCATCAACTAATACAAAACTATGCTGCACGCCTCATCTGCAAAGTTCCAAAGTTCTGCTACATCACACCCCACCTAAAAAATCTTCATTGGCTGCCTATCCAAGCCCGAATCAAGTTCAAACTTCTCACCACTGTTTTCAAATCCATCCATGGAAATGGCCTTAACTACCTAGATCCGAACTAATCTTCCGAAGAAATACAAAACACCCTGGCCTCAGATCTCAAGCTCTTTTACAACTCGAGGTTCCAAGGACTTTATCTAGAGCGACAGGAAGTGCTGCCGATGGTGCATTTTCCATCGCTGCGCTAAAGTTTGGAACGAGCTTCCTGCTAATATTTAAAACACCACCTGCCTGGCCAATTTTAAAACAAAGCTTAAAACATTTTTATTCAAAACCTCCCCTTTTTATTTTTCATTCTTAAAATATAAACAGTGGTTTTGAATATTTTTAGATATATATAAGCACTTTAAATACTTAATAATTACTATTTTTTATTAATAGGAATTTGGATGGTATTGTCAAACGATCGGAAAAACGGCTTCTTCCTCCCATATCTCAGCAGCAGAAAGTCACTTCTCGATATTTGAAGTCTGTAATTCCCGTAAAACGAAATTTTGACAAGTTAAAAGTTTTAACTGACAGGGTACAGATCTCCATAAAGTCAGTTTCTGTTCGAAAAGAGCACAAGAAAATTTAGTCTTTTACTTTAGTGTGTTCAACATTTCATTGAGGCGAGAAAACAAGTTATAAGCAGTCACTTAGCTCACAAATTTGCCTCCAAACAGGAATATATATAGTAAGTTTAGCTGCTAATACAGCATAAAGTAACTTTATTCGAACAACTGCCGGCACAACAACAAACAACAGTGCCACACTGAACTAAATGCAGTTTAATCATACTTTTCCTCACAAACGATCGTTGCAGCCTCCGTCATAAGACCAGAACAACGTTTGTTCTAGCTAATTTCTTGACAGATGCTTAGGGAGGTTTGTTCAGTTGTGCAACTTTTAACATTTGTCGCCATTCATCATGCATGCATCACCACGTGTAAATAGTACAATTCAATTTTTTCCTTCGGTTTTCGCTTTGTTATTCTAAAAGTGACCAAACCAGCTTTCAGTTTTAGATTTTTATTGGTTTGATAAACCTTCACAACCTTTCCTTTTCAGAAACAAAACTAAATACTTACTTAATTAGAGTTAATTCTAGAGTTATGACTTTTTGCCGACGTTTGTTTGTTCGCGGATAGATTGTCGTGTCGCTTCGTGTTTATCAGAGCCCGACAGTGGTCAAACTCATCGTCTCGCTATTCACCATTAATTAATCCTTGTCAAGCAGCTGAGTTTTTGTTACTGTAAGTTAAACAATAACGAATCCATTTTTAACTTTAGATCTTTCTATTTTCCTGTGAAAATACGTTCACTAAACGGCTTATCGAATTCACGGAATCAATGGAATCAACGGAATCAATGGAATCAACAACGGAATCAATAGCGGAGTCAACGGAATCTCTTTGAAAACAAAAAAAACATAAAATAAACAAAATAAAGGCAAAGAGAAAAATGTTCTGAACTTACGGGGATCGTTATGCGTTCGTCCTCTGTGAATACTCAACTCGATCGGAAACCCTATTATTATGATACTTTGAAGATTACCCAGGAAACAATGAAATATCAAAGAGAAAATTTAGTCCAAATCATAGCTAATCTTGAACAAGACATTTCAGTTGCAAGACATTTCAGAACTTTCCCTCGTGGCCCAGTTTGGACTCCATGTTATAGACGGTCGAAGTTCAAATCTCGAATCCCGGCTGGTACGCCTAAGGGATTTTTTTTTCAATTTTTCCCAATACAATTGAGTAGAACAACTTTTCTTTCCTTTTTTGATTTAACATGTGTCCTCGATGACTTTTTAAAGCTATTTAGAAAATTAATTGCTGGTGAAAAGCAAGGGCTACAAATCAAAACCACTACAATCAGGTATTTGAGTCTTGTTTGTTATGACGCGAAAACGAATAATGTTTGAACTTTTTCCCTTTGCCCAGTTTAGTTGTTTGTTTATTTTTTGTTTTTTTGTTTATTTTTTTTGTTTTCAAAGAGATTCCGTTGATTCCGCTATTGATTCCATTGTTTCCGTTGTTGATTCCATTGATTCCGTTAATTCCGTGAATTCGATAAGCCGTTCACCAAATGCCTTGTCATCACTGTGAGCGCTGCACTACACTGATTGGCTGATGAAAAAGACAGCCGAGCATAGAATTGGTTTCCCTAAAGTGCGCTTGCACCTAGCTTGCACCTGACCAACGTAAACAAATTATTCGAAGAAATAAACTGCTATGCGATTCAAGGAAAATCCATTGCCTGACTCGTGAATTCCACGCTAAATTTCACTTTAAGAATCGATATCGGTTATTCTCCTGAAATTTAGCGTGGAATTCCCTCGTCAGGCAATGGATTTACCTACAGTATTCAGTCAACAATATTTTCTTCCTTACTTTTGTTCTAACGCGGAGGTTTTCACGCAAAGGTAATCTATCGTCTTTGGATATGCTGGCATGTCGAGTACCATATATCAACTTCTTTTTAGCAAGATTGATATCCAAGAGAAAAAAACGCATAAAATAGAAATGTGCAAAACAAATGCTTTACTTCATTCACCGAAACCAGCCGTTCAGTTTACTTTTTCATTGAGTATTTATGTTCAGCTCAGTTATGCTAATAGATGTATTAATAGAATCATATGGACACTGACGGGAACATTGAAAACTACAAAGTACTTTGCCTTTATCATTGTTCTTAGATGTCAGCCAAAGAAAACACTTGCTCATGACTAACAGCGAGTCAAAGCAGTGTTTCTTAGCATGGCCAGTTTCACGTAAGTGTTTCTAGTTTTGCACCAATTCTTTTAATTATTAGAAATATTGTTACTGTTTTGCTCAGATCTGTTTCTAGACACTTTTGACAGCGCAAGACTTCCCTAGCGAACAAATATTTATCAATTATCAGAATACTGCGGAAGATAATAAAAATCTATGGATTTTCTTAACGCTTTGTTGAATTTTTAGTTAAGGGGTGATTTGGTATGGAAAGAACATTTCTGTTTGAAAGTTTATGAGTATCCCCTGAAAAAGACTTGGCTATTAAAGGGTATACTAAAACATGCAATAAGTAGTAAAAATCCATCACAATAGTTGAAGGGTAAGTTAAGGTAGCTCGTTAAATTAGCTAACCGAAACTCTTTGTTGCTTGTTATTGGTTGTTATTGGCTTTACGAGAGTTTCGATTCTCTTACCCTCGATTGCGGCGCCATTTTGATGATTTTTCCACTTCACGAAATTGAAAAAAAACCTGAACTTAAAAGTTATACCACGTTTCTTTGGACTTAGAAAAATCTTCGGGGTCGCTTTTTGGAACTTATGCAACATTTTCCCGTTGTCACGCAGTCTTTACAGAGAATCGCTCTTAACAGGTTTCGATGCCGTTTACTTTGTTCCCTTTCCCGTTTTCCCACATGTATATGAACTCATTTTATCTTAGTTGTTGTTTCTTGACGTTTATTGGCACGCTTGCTTTATTTTTGAGTTTCTGGATTGCTGCTCAAGATTAGTTTAAACGTTTCAGTAGGGAGACTCATCTTTCGTCTTTTGTTGCTTTTGTTCCGATTGCATATCAGTTAGCTCTGATAAGTACTTCAATAGCAACCGTTTGAGTTTTTCACGATACAGTGAACGGCCCGGCAACCTGACTAAAAGAAATTATTGTAGTGGTTGTAAGTGGAAAAAAAATTTTCTAGAGCAAATCGTTGTTAGTTTACTGCGAGGTAAAAATCAGTTTTTTTTCTTGTCCATGGCAGTTGTAGGATACGTATAGAGTTAATTCACTAAATAGTTTTTTTAAAAATTTTATTCACTTTTCTATTGTATATGTTAACAAAAATAGAAAAGGTGACAAATATATGACCATATGTTTATTTTGCATTTTGATTTCTTGCAATGAATATATGTGTTTATTGGTCCAAACAAATTTTGCATTTGCTGAATTAGGCAAAATGTTGAATGTAAGATTACCCTTTGACGTTTTTGGCACCCGTGAGCTTTTTAAAAAGTTTCAAATTTACCTTTATTAATTAAAGTATTTTAAGCAGTTGCACACAGATGGCTTGTTCGATGTTTTGTTTGTCCAAGGGCAAAGATAACACAAGACCTTTACCAGCTTGCAAATTGTGTATACCACAATGTTAGGCAGAGGTTCCAGTCTGTCCAAATAATCTTGAGGGTATCTGACAGCACAAGAAAGGGATCGAGTAAACTATGGTCTTTTTATTTTGCTGCATGGTATTATAAATGAGAATAACATATGGAGGGAGAAAAAAAATGTTTTGGTGCTTAGTTTGAAAATACTCCTGGGGAAAACATGCATACGAGAACCATAGGAACAACAGTCTGTAGATCGATATAATGAAGATAATCCGTTGCATTGAGAACAATGAACTAATTCCAAAAAGACAATTTTAATCAATTTAAATATTCTGATTACACCAGGCCAAGATTGAAATTTCTGCCAAAGGGTTTAATTGAGATAATATGGTATTGTTACAAATTGTCTAAAGCATGAAGCACAACCATTGATCAAAATTGTTTATTTCCTTTTTCCCACAAGGCTAACTAGACATATAGCACACTGTTACAGTATCAATGATACAAAATACACTGTCAAACAAACGTGCAAGATGTCTCATTCAAATTCTACGAGCTTTTTTTTCATAACTTAATAATAATAACTTAAGAAACAATGCAAATCATTTATTTTACTGTTAAAAACTTTAGACAAAACATTTCTTTATTTCTACTGGGTAAGATCAGGTTTAAACTAACACCATGTCCCCACCCACTCGAGCCTACAAAACCAGTTTTTGGTAAAAAAAGATAGATTTTGCATCTCCATGCATCACCTTGAAATGCTTCATAATACAGTTTTTTCACATAATTTTTTAATTGCACATTGCAGACATTTTCACAACAACCTGAGAAGAGGCACTTGCAGCTTGCAATATCTCTTGTTTTTCAGCTGCAACATTATAAGCAAACAATTTGTTAATTATAGATGTTAATGTTAAAGAAAAGTTGTATAGAAGCAGTAAATGATCCCCTGATTAATTTTGTGTCATGAAACAGATTTTAATTTCTAAAACTGGGAGTTGTCAAAGTTTTATCAAATATAACATTAAATTCAATTTTCAAGTCAATACAGCCATGTACATAGGATGAAGTATCGTCTCTTTTATTGAGGTTTTCTTTCTGTATTTGTGTTTTGCCTCCCCCTTGCTTATACCACCAGGAAACTGTGAAGAAGAAGCTTGAACTTTACTGTTGTATTTTTCAGTCACTTTTGTAGAACACCATTTAGTTCTGACTTGGTTAGGCCAAACAACTCTTTTCTTATTTAATCCTCAACATAACTAACCGTAAAGGGTACAATTGCAATATACTACATGTATGTAAGAGAAGTGTTGCAAATGCCCTATAGAAGCTAAAGTTCGATTTGGAAATAATTTGCAGAAGTGGGTTGTGTAAGAAGTATTATAACAATTACAAGAACCTACGCACAGGTTGAATGCAGTTTGGGCTTTCTGAAAAAGACTCGAGCGTATGTTGTATTCTAGTTGAGCCATGAATTAATAATGAACCTAGTTAACAAGTTTGACAGCAAGTTCTATTTTGCATGCTGGCTTTTTGCAATTTTCGTCTTCAAGAAAAGTGACTCTATATCTGAAGTTATAAGTGGTGAAGTCCAGCGGTGTACATATGCATGCTGAGCACAACCTATCTTTCCTTTGAATACGGAGAAACCGAATCCATTTCTTACGTAAAGTTTCATCCTTCGGGAAATAATGCATGGAAGTTCCCGGAGACGAAGAATTATTCAGACAATTTGTCGTATTTGGGTCACCACCCGCATAACAATTTCTAATTGTGTTCTTTTCCCTCTTGTCCGCCACGTTGGTTGAGACGTTGGAACAATTTCCCATGTCACGACCTCTCTTTTGGCCGCGCGCAAAATGGACCCACTTTTCGTCGTTAAATTCAAACATTGAGCGGCAAAAACTCCTATTTTTCTCCCTGTAACATCAGTCGATTTCGGCCATTTCGAAACGTAGACTATGTTTCTAGCAATATCTTTACTTTGAGTCAGGAAAGCTTTACTAAAATTCATTCTTGATGGATGTTTGTTGCCCTGCAACTCAATTTATAGCTTTCTACACACTTAAATTACCAAAGTTTGGCTTTAAAATACCGGTTTCGTCCTTCGGACCTCTTCAGTTATTCGCCATCTTTGTTACAGTTAAAGGACTGTGATCGCAAGTGACTGAAAGTTTGACCACTCATCCGTTTCATATTTCATTTGACTAAAAAAAATTTTTTTTTCGTTGTCTCTATTGAACTGTACTGTATGAAGTATATACTCTTTATTATGTTCCTTTATTTGTAATACTACATCACGTCCTTTAACTGTAACAAAGATGGCGAATAACTGAAGAGGTCCGAAGGACGAAACCGGTATTTTAAAGCCAAACTCTGGTAATTTAAGTGTGTAGAAAGCTATAAATTTAGTTGCAGAGCAACAAACATCCATCAAGAATGACCAGGAAAATAAAGACACGTAATTTATTATTCTAGAAGTATTAAATCGCCTTCTAATATGAAGATTGGGACAGAAAACGTTGAAAAAGTATCATGTCGGTTTTCGCACTGGTAGCACTTTAAACTTCTTACCTCGAAATTCTGCTAACGGCCATCAACAGTTTCATAAGTTCGAACCCCATGTGCTTTTGTAGTGGTTTAAGAATCTGATTTAAGTCGTGCAGGATAAACGTTTTTGTACTTGTTAACATTGCACAACATGAAAAAGTCATATGAAATACTCTAGCTCATTAGGTAATTATTAATTGTTGACATACGGTTTCGCTAAAATGTTATGATCCAATAAAAGGCTAAGAAAGTTTAAAAGTTTAAAAATGAACATTTTCGACGCTAGGTCATCTTCAGATAAAAACACAAGCGTGCTGCATGACTATAAATGTTCAAGTTACTCCCCTTGGGAAGAGTTGGGCTATAAAACCCTTCAATTGAATACAAAGAACAAACCCTTTCTTAAGTAAAAAATTGAAATGTTTTATAGCCCAACTCTTACCAAGGGGAATAACTTGAACATTTATAGTCATACAGCACGCTTGTGTTTTTATCTGAAGATGACCTAGCGTCGAAAACGTTCATTTTTAAACTTTTAAACTTTCTTAGCCTTTTATGATATCATAATTATTAATTATTTTGTTTTTGTAGCATGTAATATGGACGACAATATTGTCACGAAGAGTAAAGACTCCGCAAGTTCCGCGGTTGTTGGCAGCTACGATGGCGGTAACACGTGTCAACGTCATGTTTTGAAAGCTGATGAGGAAGGATTCCTTAAAGGAGCCCCTCAAACAAGCTGTGTGCAAACTCGATGCAACAGAGAAAGGAGAAAAAAAGATGATCCAGTTGAGGAACAACATAGTCCTGGCCAGCAAGAGTATGTAATCACCAAGAAAAATTTGAAATCTAGAAGGAACAAACGTTCATCCTCCCCTAATAAAACTGGGCTGATTGCTCGTAAAACAGAAACAAGTGCCGAATTGCCGGGATGCAGTGACAAGTCCTCCGGCTCTAGCTTGTCATCTAATTTTTCAAAAAATCCGGTGACGCCAGAGATCAATCGCAATCAATGTAGAGTGTCTTCCGTTTTTGCTCCTTATTTGCCCGAGTTTGCAAGCCGCGAAAGCCCTGTGTCTGGATATTCACCCATTGCACAGGGTGTGAAAAATCTTGCTTTATCTAGTAGTGGAAGCAAGAAGCGGACAATGCAAACTCCTGACTCGGAAAGTATTTCTACTACCCACCTAGGCTCGCCGAAAAAGCGATCCAAACAACCTAAAAAACGTTCCAAGGAGTAATGACAATGTTACAAAGAAACTAACTAACAACGTTCCGAGAAGTAATGACAATGTTCCAAACAGTAATGACGAACCTACAAGAAGCAATGACAACGATCCAAAAAGTAATTGCCATGTTCCAAGAAGCTATGACGACGAAGCTCCAAGGAGCAGTAAAAATGTTCCGAGAAATGATGTTCCAAGATGTAATGAAAATGCTCAAAGGGGAAATGGCAGCGTTCCAAGAAGTACTGACAATGTTCTAAGAAGTATAGACAAAGCTCAAAGAAAGGAGTAATGTCAACGTTCCAAGAAAAAAATTACAAGGCTCCAAAGAGTAATAACAACGCTGCCAGATAAAATGACGTTCCAAAAGTAGTGACAAGGCTTAGTGGAGTAATGACAACGTTCCAAGAAATGATGTTCTAGGAAGTATAGACAAGGTTCAGAGAAAGGAGTGATGTCAACGTTTCAAGAAGTAATTACACGGCCAAAAGGAGTAATGACAATGTTCCAAGAAATGACAATGTTCTAAAAGTACAGACAAGGCTCAAAGAAAGGAGTTATGTCACGTTCCAAGAAAACAAAATTAGGTTCCAAGAAGTGATGACAAGGCTCAAAAGAGAAATGACAACGTTCCAAGACAAAATGACGTTCCAAAAAGTAATGACAATGTTCCAAGAAATGATGATGTTCTAAGAAGTATAGACCAGGTTCAAAGAAAGGAGTAATGTCAACGTTCAAAAAAGTAATTACAAGGCTCAAAAGAGTATAACAACGTCCCGGAAAGTAATGATAACGTTCCAAGAGAAAATTACGTTCCAAGAAGTAATGACAAGGCTCAAAAGAGTATAACAACGTCCCGGAAAGTAATGACAACGTTCCAAGAGAAAATTTCGTTCCAAGAAGTAATGACAAGGCTCAAAAGGGTAATGACAACGTTCCGGAAAGTAATGATAACGTTCCAAGACAAAATGTTCCAAGAAGCAATGACAGTGTTCCAAGATTTAATGACGCTGTTATAAAAAGTAAAGAAGCAATGATAACGTTCTTAGAAGTAATGGCGTTGTGCAAAGAAGTAATGCCAGCAGTACAAAGCCCAAAGGAGTAAACTAATGACATAGTTATGGAGAAACGTAATGCTGCACACCCTTAGAGGCCTTAAACCTCGGTTCTACGACAAACCCAGAGAAGTGAAACTCAGTTTTGTAATGATCATTCGCATTTCAGCTGGCCAGGCGAAAATACAGGAACCCTGAGTGCAGACCTTTGAGTGTAAGGAATCTGTCTCTCTTTGACTTTAAGGCGTGATCTGTTTATTACTATAGTTTACTTTTATTAATTAGTAGAACTTAATTAGAATTATGTTTTACGAGTTTTTTTGTCAATCCTATTAAGTCTTGCATAATATATGATTGTTTTCCAAAAGTTTGATGTTCGCGAAACAACATTTTTTTTCAAAATGTAATAGTATAATGTAAAAAGCGATTTGGAATTGAAAAAGTTTTATGATGCCGACATTCCAATCAATAAACTGTTCTTAATTTCTTTTGGCGATTTTTACCTCAGTATTTTTATCGAGTTTCCTCTTTAAAATCGGTGTAGATTTAGTATACAATAGTCAAAAAGTTCTTCTTGTTCCGTTTTTACACATTATTCGCGTTTTACAGTGTTACATGCCGCTTGTTTTTGATAAGCTATTTAACATCACCATGTGGTTTGTGGTTAACTAGCCGAGGTTCCAGTTTTTAAGATGCGTATGTTCTTGTCTAAAGTGCTTCTGAAGCCATTCTGTCATTGGTATTTTTATACCTTTTAAGGGCTTTTTCAACTTTTCTAATGAATGGATAAAAGCGCTTACAATTTTAGGTCCCTGAAAAAAGCCTTTAAAATTGTGCATTCGATTCAGTGCAAATAAAATTTAAAACATACGACGTGTCATGGTTTGAAAGAAGGGGTGGGGATGATTTTGCTTGAATGCCAAGTGGGTTTGTATTTATGCGTCATGGATTTTTAGAATTTCATTTTCCAGGTCAGGTGTTACAAAAATTTGTATATTATTGTTTTTTTTATTTCAGAATTCTCCAGAACCATCTAGAACAGTCTAGAACTCTTTAGAACATTTTTGCTTTCATTAAGAACATTCAGGAACTTTCCATAGAACATTCTGGAACATTCTAGAACATTCTTGTGCTTTTATTCTTTTACGCTTTTAATTTTGAACCATCATTTTTGTTCCGCTTTTATTTGCATGATTTCTTGTTATCGTGAAGTAACTTTCTTTTGGTAACTTTTTGTAATTTTTATATTTTTTGAAAAAAAGGGTAGAGATTGAAGCTCGGAAAAAGTTAATGAAATCAGCTATCGAGCCCGAACCTTAGCTTGCTATTCGATTATTCTTAAATAGCAGTATTACGAGAAAAAAAAAAGGCGTTTAAAATTTCAAGAGGTGTTGTAAAACTTGCTGCGATACAAGAATGTTTGAAGTGGCCTAATCAGAGTCCAGATTCCAGAAATTGATTTCGCAGAATCTGTTTCTTCAAGCGATTGGGTTTTGTAAGACTTCGTTTTCAGACAGCATCTTTCTGGTTGCTTTTTCTTTTCTTGGCTTACAAACTTGTTTACTGAGTCGATGTTCCTTTTTGCCCATTTTCTAAAAAACAAGAATTAAAAGAAAATGAGTACATTAACATTGTGTTACTATACGAAAACTATTAAGTTAGAAAAAGAAATACTTCAATTTCTTATATCTACATATTCGATTTCCCGATTACTTTTACTTAAGTAATTACACGTTGGGGCTTATTCTTCCGAAAAGACAGCCGCGGTTCTTAGTCGTTAGTATTGGGTGACTGGGACTTTCAAAAGACAGTGTTTTAGCCCAAGGCAGGAAATCTTCAATTTTTTTTTTTATTTTGTAGCTTTTTTCCCTTCGGAAATCTATGGTTATGAAAGGAAAAATCTTTTGCTGCCAACAACGTTAAATAAAAACGCAGAAATAATGGACCTTTGTGCATCATATAAGCCAGTTCAGAGAGGCAAGCGTGCGTCGTGGTAAAATGAAATATTCATCAAACTTAAAGTCCCTATCAAGCTTATTTTTTTACTTTTTGGATTAAAACTGTTGTCATGAATCTGTGATCCCAAAATTCGAATAACCAAAGAAGATTTCCACGTCTAAGTATGCTTTTTAATAATAAAAAGATCGGAATGTACATTTTGACCGAGCAGGCTGGGGACTGGTAACCTGTGACGTAGCAGCAGTGAGTTATGTGGTTTTTGTTTAAAAATATTCGTTTCTGTAGAAAATGTCATAGAATTTTTATTTCAAACATTTTCAAGGCAATAATTCATTGATTGAAGTTATAAGAATGTAACTATTGAAGCCAGAATTTTTTGAGATAAAAAAGATCGTCTCTGCTTCATACCTCCTGCTACGTCAACATTGCACGCTTCAAGTCTAAAAAATGTAACAGAAACGGCAAGAAAAGGTTTTGTTTTCAAAAATTGCTATTATTGAAGGGTTTAACTTTTCATCTGGAACTTAAAAAAATATGCTTGATAGGGACTTTAATAAAGGAATAATTATGAATTCCCATCCTGCTTCATTGCATTTCTTTAAGTTTCATGAATTTTACATTTTATCCCGACTCGCGAACGTGTTTATGTATTGTCGAACTGGCATTTTGCGTTTCTCGTTGCACTATTTACCCAATTCAGAGGCTGTGGCTTAAATAGCAGACTAGGTCTATTGCGTGTTTGTTATAGTATAAACAGAAAACTAATAGTTGGATACCAATCTAGGCCGTCCTGTAAAAGTTTCTCGATTCGAATGGTAGGACCGTCCTATTATTTAGCGGTAAAAATTGTCGTTCCGGTATTTTTTAGGGGTTGTTAAAAGAAATTCTGTGGTAAACCAAGAGTCTGGTATTTTTTAGGGTTAAAAAAAACCAAGCTGTTTGACTGCTTGGTGCCCCGTGTTTTAGCAAACGTGCATACTGAAAAGTAAATTAAGAAAAAAGTCCTTCGACGAACGTTCTAATACGCGCGCGCCTTTATTCACTGCATATCATGAGGAACTTTGCGCCGATCCGCTAGCTGTCAAGGGAAAATTGGTATTTTTTAGGGTAATTTCAAAACCGAGAGGTATTTTTAGGGGGGATTTTTTTTATCCCTTGGTATTTTTTAGGGGATTTTTCCGACGGTCATCTCTACCTTTTTGACCCCGAAGTACCCCCCCCCCGGGACAATGACATCATACTGAATTCTGCCTATGTAGGTTTGAAAAACACAATTCGCGCTTGTTGGATATGAGATGATTTATAGCTCGGCGCTACGCACCTCATTGACTTATTTTAGTTATTTTCAACTCATACCCAACGCACGCTCTTGGAAGAATGATTGAAAATACAAATAAAAACTTACGTTCATCTGTGCAACGGTTATACACATAGCTTGCAAAAGATAAACTGTAATTTTTCATCATGATTAACTGCCAGTCAGTTCTTTTAAAGCCAGTAATGTATCCCTCTTCAAATATCTCGCTGTTTGGTTGACAAGGAGCGTTCTAAAACACAAGAGATGTGAGATATTCATCAGCTTTTAAACCGAACTCGCCCTTCGTAGCAACATATCGATGAATACTTAAGGCTTAATTTTTGCTTCCTTTTTAAACATACATAGAGATAAAAACAATTTTAAGATCAATCGCCAAAAAGTTTAGATTAATGAGCGCGTACTATCTGTTGCCGTGAAAATGTTAATACTATACACGCTTATATTTTTCTAAGAACAACTTTATAAGAACAACGAGGCTCAGATTGGCCAAAATTTAATAACAAGTTAAGAACACGCTGAGGCTCGGGCTCGATAACTATTTTGAAACTTTACCGAGCTTCGACATATAACTTATAACAATACAGAAATGATTTGCAGTTTCTCTCTTTTATAAATCAGTCAGTGCTTCAAATTATTCGTAGTACGCGTATATACACTTGCCCCGAGGCTAGCCCTTATAATTTGTTTTCAAATACATGTATTGCAATACCTTAGGCTTAGTTTTTATTCGATTTAAACCACACTTAGAAATAAGACTTTAGGAACAATTTGAGGTTCAAATCGCCGAAAAATTAAGAACGAGGCTTGGAAAAATTACTGGTTCTTATAAAGAAAGCGCGTATGTGTTTTTCTTTCATCGCGTTGCTCCTAATGAAATTTAGAACAGACACAAAAATACTTGTTAATGCTGCCTACCTGGTTTGCAAACAATGTCATCATGAATTTTCTTGGTTTAAAAGCCTCTAAAACTTTGTTGATCAGGCCCTCGTAGCAAACCTGAACGTGGTTTAAACGATAACAAGCATTCCAAGTAAGACTTAACAGCTTTCTGATTCTTAACTTACGCGTACTTTTCTAGGATAAGAATTTTTTAAACTTCAAGTGTTCTTACTTAACTCTGAACTTAAACACTAGTAGTTTGTAGTCATTTGGAACGTAATGTACCTTTTCAGATGCAATTCTAGTTAATAGTTTTAACACAAAATACAACTAATATTTATGTAACCTTCAACAACATAAGAAAGTTCCTTTGCGACTTAACTTTCGACCATAAACTTTTTTATTGGCTTATATTTCTCCTTCTTTTTAGTCCTCCTGGACTGAGTGGAGATGAGTTATTACTTTCCAATCTTCTAAACCAGGAGATTTATATTGATTTTCTTATTTTCTAAGACCAAGATATTTTCCATATCTCAGTCCCCCAAGACCAGGAGACTTGTTAGTCTCTATATTCTTTAAGACCAGGAGAATTTCAATCATTGACTCTCTAACACTGGGAGAATTTTTCTTTCTCTACTTTCATTGACCATGATACTTATTATTCCTCTAATCTCTGCTAAGACCATGGGAATATTATTTCTCTGTCAGAAGATTTATTTCTTGTTCCTATAGGCCAGGGGACTTGTTATTTCTAAAGTAAAAAGTAAAGTAAAGTGGTGTATATATAGTAACACCCTTTCCAAATGAATGCTCAAAGATGCTGCTTTACAATGATCAGTTTACCCCCAGCAGACCGGAAGCATAATTATATAGGCACCTCAGGCAGCCGCTTCAAAGCCCAGTGGATGGAAAGCTGAGTGGCCTTTAGCGGGAAAGACGATTGCCCCAATAAGCAACCCTAAACCAGGCCAGGGATCAAACCGGGGACCTCAGGATTGGGAGGCAGAGATCTTACCACTGCGCAAAGTCCTCCGCTATAATTATAATTATATTTCTCAGCCTTCAAGGAAGAGACTGTTGTTAATCTTCCTGGCTTGTTGTGACTCATCACTATCATTGAGTTCTTTAACTGATAAAACTACAAGCAGGATGCAACCAGTGGACTTGATTACTTACAGCTTTCATGTTTGTCTCAAAACTAGCATAAGAGAACTCAGGCTGTGGAGTTACATGAACTGTGAAGTAGCTTTCCTGGAAATAAAACCAAAAGACTTCTTTAGATGGCTTTAGAGTTACATTAGCCTGTGTATCACCCAGATTGGGGGGGGGGGGGGTAGTATTGGCCTGGCATATGCTAGGGTTGTCCAGCCCAAGCCCGAAAACCCTGACCCTATTCAAGACAGCAAAGCCTTGAAAACTATACCCTGTTTAAGATACACCCTATTCAAGGCCAAATGCTAAAATCTGCACTTTAAATAAAAAAATTTTCAATTATCTTCATTCTTGTAAACTTGTTGTAAATGACAAAAATGATGAAAAATTTACTACCCTTAACAGGAAAAACATCAAGTATGACATTTGCCACTGAGCAGCTTTTTATTGTTTTCTCTTTTCTTAAGTTTATTTTCATTCGCTCAAATTTGGACAAATTTTTCTACCCTTCATAGGACAATATAGTTTTTATAGGCAGAAAGTGAACCCTGTTTAAGACAACTTGAGGGAAATTGTTTACCCTGTCTAAGACAAGGATCCAAAAACCATACCCTGGCAGCAGCATGTCCCTTTATAGTAAATATATGGAAATAGCCCCCCCCCCCCCCCTCCAGCCCAGTTCTGAACAGATTTATAAACAGTATGACAGAACACTACTGATGTATAACAAAACAAATAAATACCTCATAAATTCCGTTGATTGAGTAACCACAAGGATCAAACAACGCTGAATCAAGCTGGGCCCCAGGTAGAAAGTCTACGATTCCACTGAGCTGTAAGGCAAAGTTCCATAATTTTCCATTAGAAATCAAATTGCAACAATGATAAAAAAAAACATTAAAAATATCAAAATTTATAATAACAATAGCATTAAAATGATAGCTAATGCTTCAGGGTTTAAAATATTTGCTGGCTGCCAGCGATAGCCTGCAAATTTGTGATCATTCTGGCAAATTTTTTTCTCAATTGCAATTTAAGATGTAGTGAATCTATATAAAGGGGGAATCAGAAAATGTATAGCTGCTTGTAAGATCAAAGATAAACCTGATCTTATTACCTCAAAATGACTGCAGTTGAGAAGTGAGAAGCATTGATTTATATTTTCTTGGTACGTTATGTACAATGATCTAAGAAATAACTTCGTGGCTCGAATCACTGCATTGAAAAAATTAAAGAAAATACTATTCCTCAAAACACCAAGAAAGCCAAAAAACTTAACTTGAAAATATTTCAAAGTTATTAAGCTTTGTTTCTACACTTGGAGAATGAAATACAACCGAAAAATGGTTTCAGAAACAAAGAATTTGCAGCCTTATACTTAAAGTTTTATTCCATTTTTATTGACTTTTAAAAATGGTTTCAAAAACAAAAAAAGATTATCAAATGAGTATAGAGTAGTTAAACAAAGGTCTTCGAATTAAGTTCTATGTCTCTTCAAGAGAAAATTTCATTGAATAGTGGCTTATTGAATCCTTTGGCGCTCAGTAGATATAATTTTTTGCCACTATCCACCTTAATTGAAATAGTCAAGCATTCAATCACAAAAGAATCAAATGGTCTTAATCAGTTGCCAGGCTTTTGATAGAATTTTACCAGAGACTACTAACCTTGGTTGATTCGTCAGCATCAGTAACAGACGCCTTATAAAAGTGTTTCATTGCAGTTGGATTAAGATCATGCATCAGGATTTAAGCCACAGGTCAAGAAAAAATTCCAAAAAACCATTTACAATAATAATAACAATAATAAAAACAACAACAATAATAATAATAACAAAATTTTTAATAACAATAACAAACATCTAAGTAATATGTCCTATAATATAAAAATAAAGCTAAATTCTTTCCTGAGTCTAAGTGGCTCATTATGTTGAATCTTATCAACTGTTTCTGTAGTGTTAAGCAGATGAGAGTCTTTGACTCCCCCTGGACAGGACACTAATCTATCGCAGGTTAGCTCCCAGCAGAACTGGTACTCATTTATACAGCTGAGTTGACTGGAAAAAGTTAAGTAAAGTTCTCGCAAGTTCATAAAACAAGAACAAGTACTTTGACATACTGCAATGGAAGGTTCCAGTCTTGATACCATCTTGATTGTATTGTTTCAAAGTAATGTATGTTTTATGATATAACAAATCAAATAAGAATGGTCCAACAAATGTGTGTCAATGCTTATTTTTTATCAGTTATCAAGACCCAGATATAATGAATTTTTTCGTGGTTTTTTCTGTAACTTTGTTGTTTCAGGCTTTTAATTTGTTTATTATGAACCCCGCTGTAATGAAGTAAATTGTCCAGTCTCTACTGTGTACTCAGAATGAACAACTACAGTAGATCAGTAAATCTTAGCTACATGCATTGTGTTGGATATTTCTAGAGTCTGGTCTGGCACGCTAACACCTTGCTTGACATTGCTCAGGGTGTACAGATACCTAGAATTAAGAGCAAAATTAAAACCAGCATTTATTCACTCATACAACAAAATCTACAGAGATATCATAACCAATTAGTATTAATTAATACATGTACAGTTCAGGTCTTGTGTTTAGGTGTTAAACAATTGATAACAGCAAAAACAATATTATAAAGAACAATCACAATGGTACGACCATTTACAGTACAACAAAACTCTTAATACAAGTTTACAATTTATTAACTTTGTTAGTGCAAACAAGGCTGTGAACCTGCCTAAGGCAACAGTATAAAAAGTTAAAAACAAATAAACAAAATTAATGTTTAAAACTTGAGGTTAAGATAACTTTAAAATGTTTTGGAAAATTCTAAAGTGTTTTTTACTGTGAGGTCATCTGACTAAATTTTCTGGCCCTTATTAATCAAGCCGGCTACATGTACCCTCCTGTTGACATTATTTTAAGTTATGAACAAGTCAATTAAAATGCATATGAAGTGAAAATTTCTATATTTACTTCAGAGGGTAGACCTTGCTAAATGAGGAATAATTGCGTTGTTGTGCAAAAAAAATTAATGTCAAAATCTTTTATGGTTAATGTTTTTAACTGATGAAATCACTAGTGGATCCAGTAAATTTGCATTATTTATTTTAAATCTGCTGCCAGTCCATAACCTTTAGATGAATATTAAGCCAAACTTTGGCTCAATGATGATGTAACTCGAAATAAAATTATATATTTCTCTTGTAATGATCGATGAACAGTGAATAATTTGAATGGAAAGAGAAATACTTTCTTTATATGGACTAGAACTATTTAATCTATTGATTTGTGAAGCTCTTTATGATAATGGTAATTAGGAATGTATATATATAATGGTTCAAGTGTCAGGTTTGTTATTGTGGTTCTGGTTTCATGGTCAGTTTAATTTTGCTATGTGTACTATGTATTTTACAGCCAGTGGAAATATATATCTCCACTGCAAATTAAGCAGTGACAGTGTTTATTGTACTTGATTTAGGGAATAATTTAGGAACTTGCATTCTGCATTCAACAAAGCCTCACATTAGAGTGGTATTGAAATTTTCTTGTTTATTGCAAGTGAACTCATGCAGGTAAATCCCTAAATTTTCAACCTCAAACATTGCGCTTCCACCATTCTGATTGGTTCAATCAATATCGGCTATCAGCTCATAATATTATACTGAATTGACCATAAAAGTTATGGAATCTGACTGACTGTGTATAGTGCTGAAAAGCTGAAATATGGTTCTTGATAAATTAAAGCTGTTATTATCTAGTACCAGTAGGATTTGAAAACTCAAGAAATTTAATTAAAAACAATTACTCCATTTAGGCTTGTTGGATATGAGGCGATGTACAGCCACCCGGTGCTATATATGTGACTCTTTGACTATTTACCATCTCAAATTCAACACGCACGGGTCCCTTGGAATAATTGTTAATGACAATTATATCTTAAACAACTCACCATCGATCTCCATTTAACCTGCCAAACAAATAAGCAGCTCCATCTGCAAGATAAGTTTACAGTATACATGTTATATAAAATTAGCTGCAGCAGAACAATAAATTAAATTAATAATGAAAGAGTCTGGTGAAAAAAATAATGTAAAGGAGTTTTAACAAAGCACTTCATCAACAATATCTCTCCTTTTTTTATTCTTAAATCTACTACCATTACTTAAATATCAGGTCTAACTATACCTAGCCTTTTGTTAAATTAAAAATAATTAGTACATATTAAATAATTCAGGCCCATAGCCAGATGTTTTTTGAAGGAGGGTGCGATTGAATGAGGTTGCCTGACTGAAAAGTAAAATAGGCAGGCAAAAGCAACCATAAAAACATGGATATTGTTCAAACTTTCAAACTTCACAATTGATTAAGAAAAACATAGACACAGGAATACAATGTTGCTTTTTCAAAAAAAGTGGACCTTTGTCATCCGTATGGGAGGGGGAGGGGGGAGGGGGGGAGGGGGGAGGGGGGAGAGGGGAGGGGGGGGGGGAGCACCCACTGTAACCCTCTCCTTTGTGCCAGATACTTTCGTCAAGTTCCTTATAAAGCATCAGCTATAACAGTGAAGTCTTTTCGAACTGAGATTCATATAAGGGCTGTAGTAATGTGGGATCGAGTACATTACAACAGTTAACTTTTGACTAGATATAAATGTCAAATTACTCCAGTCTGTAATTTAACATTGAAATACTAACTCCATATAAAAAGGCATATTTTTACTGGAGTGATTATAAATACTTACTGTCAAAAATTTTGTCCAATAACGCTGCCTAGTAAAAGAGTAGAAAAGGAATCTCATTAGTATGAGCAGAGCTTTGTTAAACAACAACCAATAGGCTTTGTTTTAATAGCTAACCTGGGGTTATTATTTGCTAATCAACCTTTAAACTTGGCCTTGAACATTTACCAGACATAATCACAGGTAACTGACTGGGTTACTGCCACCATATACAAACAGTAGAACACTGTACATTTTAGTGTAACATATATATAACATTTCTAAAGTACTTGCACTGGTTTAATTTAATAATAATAATTGTTGCTTATATAGCGCAACATACATTGCTGTTCTGTGCGCTTTACAATAGTTATTAAAAATAAGTAAATAAATAATAGATG
>JAOBAT010067239.1:0-10769 GCA_026413305.1 Hydrozoanthus tunicans
CATTTAGTAAAAATCAAATTGTACTCACCGACCGGAATAAGGTTGATTGTGTTTTGAGCACAATCTACCAGATCATTTACTGTGCTACAAGTCGTCATCAAGCAGTAGAGCTTGTGATCGGACGGCGTCACATTGTGAAGGATGACTTTGACGTTCGCGCCATCCATCACAATTTTTCCTCTACCACGATAACTGTCAAAGTCTCCAACGCATTCCGTTTTTCCACTGCCAGAATTGTACGCAAAGATGCGTTCGAAATGGTCTCTTTGACGAGCACCAAGAACCGCAAGGAAAATACGTTTTGCGTCACAACGTTGTTCGTTTATCTTTTTTCTGTAACCGTACCATGGAATGATTGCGTCACCTCCAACGTTGGCTCGTACGTTCTTTATCGTGCCTTTAAGAAAAAAAACATAAACTTTTATCACGATATTGATTAACATAGAGACTTGGAGATAAGGCCTGCTCTGGGTTCTTAAGTCGCCGCGATTTAGAGCGACTTATTGCGACTTACGGCGACTTAAGGCGATTCAAAGGAAAAAAGGGGACGAAAATGTGCGATTTAAGGCGACTTAAGGCGATTTAAGTAAACTGAAATGGGGTAAAAAATGACTGCGACTTATATTAGTGGGATTTAAAGCGACTAAAGGACCCTGAACAGGCCTAGATTAGTTTATGTATTCTTTAAGGTGTTTTGGGGACTTTTGCGACGTTCCCGGGTCTAACCGTTTCCTGGTGTTAGGGCAAAGGCAGCACCTTTTCTTCAGTTATTTGAAAACCCTGAGTGAAGGTTAGGCATCGGGAATCGAAACCTACTAACTTCCCTGGGTCAACCGCGAAATACTTTTGCCCTACTCGGTATAAAGACTGTTAAGCGTTCTAAGTATAAAAGTTTTGTCGTCAAATGTCTTTTAGTAAATGATTGGTTTGTCAAGTTTACATCCATTAGTCATACGAAAACGTTTTTTGCTCATATTGTGATTTTTTTAGTTAACAATCAAAAGAGCTGAGGTGAATGTAAACGTAACTATGTTGTCAGGGTAAGATAAGAAGGTAGAACTTCGAACAACTCTTTTAACACGAAATGTTTCGTTTTCAGTTTTATGTCGTATCCGATAGTCATGCAATTGTGCACTTCAACTTTAATGACGACAAGGGCCCCAAAATTCATAATTGCTTGTCAAAATTAAACTAAACAAGACCATTTTAAAGCTTGAACATTTGTTTAGTTTAGTGATATGCCAGATCTAGCTACAGGACGAAATTGAAAATTGAGTTTCTGCGACGGATAAAATAATTGTAACTCTTTTTGCTTTCAGTTTCGCTTTGGCTAATCGTCAAGCACTTTGATTTAGCTAGAAACGTTGAGTTTTTGTTTCAACAAGGAAAAGGTCATTGAAAGGGTTTCTTTATTTACTTCAACAGATAAAAGTCAAATCAAACATGAAACACATTACCAACACTTAAGACTGATCAAATAAACTTGATCTGTACGGATCGTAACTTAGAATTTGTAAATCAGTTAATTAGCTTTTTTAGCTTTTCAACCTGTCCATTAAACTGTTAATTTTAACTTCATATCCAGTGTTTTCAGTTGTTCATTTAATTGAGAAAGAAACAATCAAAATCTTGCAAGCGTTCTGTTATAAATCCTCCAAGCGAATTCTACTTACCAATGTCACTTGGTCGCCCGTTAACATTTTGGCTCAATACGACTAAAACTCCTAGTAGGAGGCTGGCGTAATTAGGAGTCATGCCTCCTGAATGCAGCTTCAAGTGTCCTGCTGTATAAGTACTGAACTTTAACGTTTTTCAACAGCGGGCAGGCTGTGAGAATCCAGAAGTTAAGAAAACTTCGTACGTGGGTTCATTGAGAACGGAGAGTGACTTACTGAGGGTATAAACAAAGACAGTCAGTTTATATAAAAATCTCAAGTTTAAAAAGGTAATTTCCCCTCGTATCGTGTCCACTAGAGCGTGGCTTGATATTGCATCAGCCATCACGCGCGGCATTACTACTGGAGGGGGAGGGGGGAGAGGTCTAACTGCAAATTCGTAGTATTGAAACAACATGGAACGCCATTTCAAACCACTATCCAGCGAAGTAAAAATGGACAAACGCTTAACCCTTTCAGTTCAGTTTGACCAAGTCCCATTTTCTCAGTACTTGTCTTATATTGTATGTGATATGTAAGGTGAAGTTAAAAAATGATAACTGGCTGGTTTCAACAATATCTTAACGCATGCGTAAACGTTATTCATTTCAAGTCAGGCAAGCATTTCTGCCTATTACATCATTTTCTATTAGCATCTGTGAAGTCACTCCAGAGAGTCGGTAAAACAAGAACAAAATCCACAATGTGGTTGCAATTTATAAAATATTTATAATTAGTTTTGTTATGGTATGTTGGGCCAACCATCTAACCCAGACTACGTAAATGATTAGACTTAACTTAAAGTTACGCAAAACGTGCACAAATAATAAAAGGTTATGAAATGCAAATCAACAAGTAGCCAGTCATATAACAACAATAAGCTTTATTGATATGACTTTTCAGTATTGTCAAAGCAATTCTAAAATTACAGCAAAATCATAAATGACATATTTTACATATTTTCGACACAGATCATATGATTAGACTAGATCTTTTTCTGATGCAAGAATGGATAAACAAAGCAATGTCTTGGTAACATTCTGTAAAATCTGGATTTAAAATAATGCGAGTTTGAATTTCTTTAGAAAGGGATGACAGGTTAATTTGCATTTTGTGATTTAGTGTTTCAAATGAGTCTTCTCGTTGATCGTTGTATGCAGTCAAAACATTCTCACTAACAGTTGAAACAAAGAATGTGCACGGTCGCGGTTCGTTCAACATGAAACAAAGCATCTTTGTACATTCTTTGTATTTCCCTTTTGAGGTTTGCCGGCTTTCCTAACCAGTCAATATATTAACTATGTTTACACTGAGAAGGGGTTTTCCCCTTTTTTGTCCAAAATAAATTCCTGAGTAATAGGCCTTATTACGCATGTTGACGTTAAACTAGTCAATTTCACCCCCCAAGCCTCGTATTAAGAAATAAGTGTGAGCATTTTGCACATGCAAACCGTGTACACGAAGGAATTATTTTCATTTGTGGGCGCTTTGGGATTTGGATTATGAAATATTCACACTTTCGTGATTTGAAAGCGAGGCTTGATGCACGTGGTGTTTCACTTAGACATGTATAAGGCCTATTCATTCTACTTTTCCATAACAACACGACTAATCAGGCACTGAATATGTTTGTCACTCAAAAAATATCCAAGGTCATTCTAGGATCTTCTGTAGTCTAAAATTATTTTACCAGTGATTATATACGTTTTTTTATATTATGACGTAATGCACTTTTGTCTACACTTAACTGGTTCAGACAACTAATTCGTGCTTGAAATACTACTGTTGGAAGTTACCAGTGTTTTAAAGTAACGATCCGAGTAAAAACTAGGCAGGTCATTGGCAGTGAAATGCAGAAAGGTGCTAATTACGATAATTCTAAATCGTTGATCTGATTGACTAAAATTTAACATAAGTAGGCAAATATTTTTCTGTTGTTGGAAAAGGAAATGCCGTAGATCAACGGGAGGTTGTGTCAAACGGATTATTGCGTGAGATCATACAAGATTATTTTTTGCGAAAGAAACAGAAAAACCGAAAAGGGGTTAATCGCGGATTCCCTTTTGGAAAGAAACGAAAACCCAATTAAGACCACTTACTTAAAAGTATTCTATTTTATCACCAAAATTTTTAAACATTTCAGTGGACACGCCGCTCTTTTTGGGTTCAAATATTTTTGTGTCGTCTACACCAATAACGCATTACACCAAGTTTTATTATGTTCCATAATACTATTATTCTATTACATGTGTATATTTTCACTGTACTGTGTTTGTTCTGTATCGCTTACGTGTAGTTAGCCTGCGAAAGCAGACGGTTTTCCTCTTAATGGGTCTCAGCCCCCCAGACGAGAGTAAATGAGCGTCTGCGATTTGCGACGAACATTTCTGTCCGACTAATTTATTTGATTTTGATTGGTCAAAAAGAATTAAACGAAATAAATTATGAAAGGGCGAAGCGCGAGAGTAAGAAACTTGTTCGCTGTTGCAGTCGATAAAATAAAATTCGCTGTAAGTGTTTAGAAAAGATAATTTTCAAAAGCACATGCCCAGTTACGAATTCATATACGGATGTGAATCTTCCAACTTGATTCGGAAAATTTCCTAAATGAAATGGCACCGCTTGTCGCACGCAATACTAAACGGGGATATTTTTTAAGTGACCTTATTAAGGGATTTTTCCCGCCAAAATTTTTAATTACAAAAACCTTTTTTCAAATCCTTTCCCCCAGAGAATAACAAAATCCTTTAATCCGGCCTTAGAACTCGGATTCAGATCGAATCCAATGAATCAAACGAAACCTCGTCGCAAGTGGATTGAAAATCCCTTTTCAAAGTAAACAGATTGACTGGTTATGAAACCATTGTATGTCGTTGTTCGCCTTTTTCTTTTATTTTTAGGTCTTGGCCCTGCACAAAATACAAAATGGTGCGAAAAGTAGAACAATAACGGCCAGTCAAAACATCCTCACAAACACCTGAAACAAAAAATATGGAGGTTCGTTCAACTAACAACAAACATCTTTGTACATTCTTTGTATTTCTTTTTTGGGGTTTGTTTGTTACATACTCAGCTCCGTGAAATCGCGAAATTTTAATTTACAGACATTTATATGTTGGGATGCACGAACTTGCCCCAATTTACAATACATTTCTGTAAAAATTGGTGATTTCGCATGGCTATATCTTTACCATCTTAAATCACATATCAACCCCAAATTTAGCAGATTACCAACTTTAAAGCATTCTTTCAATTAGTAGCGACAAAATTTTGCTTATTGGTCTAGTTAGAATTTCGACAAAAACCAAGAAAAGGTCTATTTACATACATTTTCACGAAATATTCAAATAACTCGTTCTCCCCGAGTCGGTGTCCGACCGTGGAACAAGTTCCAGAAGAATCGGGAAAGCTACCTTAGAAAACATTAAAAGAAAGACTGAGGTCGCTTTTATTCAATCATTTTAGAAAACCTAAATGACAATGCCGAAACCTCCAAGCTGAATTTCTTGCAAGAAGCCTTCATTTCAACTAAAATATTGTGATTAAACTAGTTTCTATTTGTTAGTTGTATATGCTATAGTCAATTCTTACTATCACTTTTCTTTAAATGTTACTTTTCACTTCAGCTAGTTTTGTCACTTAATTAAGTATCGACTCGTTTTGTTCAAAACAAACCCGCCCCCATTGCCTTTGCTACTGGCGGTTGCGTGTGCAGTATCTCTAGCGTACAAAATATTAATAAATAATCTTGTCTCAGCAGTTTGCCGGCTTCTACTTGTAAGCAGTCCGTAAAATACTTGATTCGGAAAATTCCCCTTAATGAAATGGCACCGCTTGTCGCACGCAATACTAAACGGGGATCGGATATTTTTTAAGTGGCCTTAAGGGGCTTTTCCCACCTAAATTTTGTAATTACAGAAATTTTTTTTTGCAAATCCTTTCCCCCAAAGAAACACAAAACCCAATTGCCTTTGCAATGCGTGCATGTGCAGTATCTCTAGTGTACAAATCGTTATTAAATAATCTTGTTGTCTCAGCAGTTTGCCAGCTCGAACAAGCATTCCGTAAAACATATATTTACGTACTAAAAAAACTACCGCACTTGCAAATAAATCTGCAAATCTGTACTCTTGATTCAATTAATTTTTATTACAATAATATAAATATAATTGATACATACCTAAGATCTATATATCTGTAGACAATTCTCTGTCGTAATAATGTGACGTTTTCTCTTATTTCTTTTTCGCTTCGTTTTCATGTTATTCTAAATTTTAATATTTTAGCGAGATAAATTATTTCTTTAGCTACAATATTTAAACCTATTTACAAGTTGTTGCAAGTCTAAAGGATGATTCATGTGACTTACTGAGATGCAAGTGTTGCAGAGCTTTCTGAAAAATATTGTTAACTTTCTCACTCTCACACATAGTGTTTGTCAAAATCTAAATTCTCCTAACAGTAACATTAAAAAATAACAGATTTAGTGTTGAGAATATGAAATTTGGTTACCCACAACAAACAATGAGCGATGAAACTCTCCTAAACTACTTTTGGAAACACTATGAATGAGTTATGAGAATTTTCAATCTCATCATTAAGAACCATGCAAAAAATTGATATTAAAAGAAAAGTGGACAAAAACAATGTTTCTGTGCCATGTGTTAATCAAGAGCAGAAATTCAAGACAAAAACGTGTACCTAAAACAGTGACTTAGAAATTTGATAAACCTGATTGGTAGGTTACTGAAAATCAAACCTGATTGGTTGGTTACTCTAACTGTTAAACCTGGATGGCAGATTACTCTGACAATCAAGCTTAATTGGTAGATTGCTTTGACAGTGAAACCTTATTGTCAGGCTACTCTGATAGCAAAACCTGATTGGTAGGTTACTCTGACAGTTAAATTTGATTGGCAGGCTACCTTAACAGTTAAACCTGATTGGTGGGTTCCTCTGACGATCAATCCTGAATGGTGGATTATGCTAGCAATTAAATCTGGCTGGTTCATTCTTCTTCAAATTCTATACATATTAGACATACTTTCTTATTGTTTTTGTATCAAAAATAACATTCTCAAAAGCTTTGTATCCCATCCGGAAAAGACTGCAAGGCTTAATGACGGCGATTACAAAAGTAATTTACTGCATGAAAAATAGGACAGTAAAATTGATCGACTGCCTCTGGAAGATTTGCCGCATCATCTGATCGCAATCGGACAATCCCTCCTAGGAAAAGGCTTCATCAAGCAGAGCAACCTCTTAGAGTAAATGCTGGCGTCTCTGGTCATTAGTACAGACGGTTCAGAAGACGATACCAATTTGTACTGAAGTGGCCATCTCGATAGAAGACAGTTGAAACAAAAAAAAGAGACAGAGAGAAACAGGAGAAGGCTGCACACAGCTGCTCACACGCGTGTCACTGCCGCACCCACAATAGCGATCCAAATCTTAGCTATGCTGGAATGCCCGTCTTGAACATACGTAAATGATGGAAAGCAGTCAAGGCGCGCCATGGGACAACCATGCTAGGACGCCTGTCTGGAACATACGTAAATGATGGAAAGCAGTCAAGGCGCGCCATGGGATAACCATGCTAGGACGCCTGTCTGGAACATACGTTAATGGTGGAACGTAGTCAAGGCGAGTCATGGGTTAACCATGCTAGGACGCCTGTCTGGAACATATGTAAATGGTGGAAAGAAGTCAAGGCGAGTCATGGGTTAACCATGCTAGGATGCCTGTCTGGAGTATACGTAAATGGTGGAAAGTAGTCAAGGCGAGTCATGGGTTAATCATGCTAGGACGCCTGTCTGGAACATACGTAAGTGGTAAAAAGTAGTCAAGGCGAACCATAGATGCCCATTCTAGAACGCCACTCTGGAACAAACGTCGTAAGTGGTGGAAGGTGAGCCATGGGTTTGCCATGCTTGGAATTCTGTCTAAAAGGAGAAAGGTAGATCATGACTGGTTTAAAAACCATTGGCTGAACCATGCTGCAATGCCTGTCTGGAACACACACAATGAAGCAAGCCCTATCACAGTCTACCCTTAGAACCACGTGCTATCTCTTGCTGCAACGCCTGTCTGGAACATGAGTAGGAGCAGGAAAGCAGACAGAGTGAAGATTCCGCAAATGTATGAATTCTTCATTGGTATACAGAATAGTCTTCCCTAGAAGGTAAATAAAACATAAATTATTTCTATCCGACAGTTACGTGTTTTAGGATCATTAACCATATGATTAACGTCAGTCTTTATACTTAAAAAGTACCTTCAAATCGATGGCATGAACAAACTGCAAGAACGAATCGATATCAAGCTGTGTAGCCGTTGGATAACCATAGACACGTGTCTGGAGACTCCTCTGCTGAAGACTATGCCCCGTGGATGACAGCCTTGCAGCCTGGTAAGTAGGTAAGGAATTTTAACAAGGGCAATGTAACTGACAATTTACAGACAAAGGAGTGAATAGGGTAACGGTATTGATGATTGACAGACTGAAAGACAAAGGAGTAACTAGGGTATTAATATTGACGATTGATAGACTGACAAAGGAGTAATTGGGGCGATGTAACTGACGACTGAAAGACAAAGGAGTAATCAGGGTAATGTTATGGACGATTACAGACTAACAGACAAAGAAGTAATTAGGGCGATGTAATTGACGATTGACAGACAAAGGAGTAATTTGGGCGATGTAGTTGACGATCGACAGACAAAGGAGTAATTAGGGTAATGTAATTGACGATTGACAGACTGACAGACAAAAGAGTTAACTTGCATGTGGAGAGGGTGACCAGGTTTGGTTTTGGGGAAGGGGTGAGCACGGTTGAGTGGTGGGAACTTATGACACCGATTCACACACTAGCGGTAGATTTGCCGATTTGCTGGGGGAGAGATGGGCACGTTTGAGCTTACTGGTAAGTAAGGAAGCATGCAGTGGACAAACAGGTAACAAAAACCTTTTTTTTACCTTAAGTTTCCCTTAAAATAAAATGTAACCAAGACAAAAATGTTTTGTAAGAAATATGTGTGTAGAAGGCTTCAGCTGAATTAAATAAGTTGAAAGATAAATGATGTTGAATTTTGTGTAAAATATAGGAAGGTATGTTTAGGGACTGGCGAAGTTCAGTTGGTTAGTGCGCGGCCTTCAAAGGTTGAGATGAGCATTTCGATCCAGGGTGACTACACTACCATTTCGACTTCTTCTGATCAGTGTATACAGCTGTACCTTCGAACAACCGTAAAACGAAGGACTGACAGAGAAAGGAGGTACAACGCGCAGCTTCCATTGATAACAGCTTTCCCAGAGAGCTAAAGGAACTACTGTCGTTAAATAACAGTACCTTCACCCAGCCCTTTTAACAAGAACTAACCTGGATTAGTGGAAATGAAATGACGCAGATCCACTGAAGGGGTTCCAGTGATCTGTGAATAAGCTGTAACTTTGAGACATCCTTCTCTAGAATCAGCACACAAAGTCCTGCAACACAAAACCACCATATAAATGGGTTGAAAACAAAACTTTCCTAAAAGGTGCTAAAGACCTCGACAGTCCCTGGTGGGAACATAGCAGGGAGATAGGAGAGGGAGGAAGGGGGGGGGGGGTAATCAGATTTACAGATAGGCTATCCCGATTTAGAAAAAAGACGAGATGATACAAACGTTACGGCTGATTGATCCATCTGTGCTCTTAAACTGGCAAAGGACACAGAATGACACCATATCTGACAAGTGTTTTGGGCTTTGTTTAGTAAGGTGATTTTTACATTTGACTTTAAAATTAAAGGAGAATCAGCAATACGACTCGAGGTCTGCAGACGATGGCCTACGGCTTAACATCCTCATCCTAGAAGATTTGAGGTCTAACCATTCCCAATACCAGAGAAAAAGCCAGGGAATCGATCCCGGACGCTCCCAATCGCAAACTGGCACCTTTCTTACTCGGCTAACCAGGCCTTGGCAGCAATAATGATAATTATCATCAAAAACTTGATCCTGAGGTAAGGGACTTTGTAATATAACTTCAAATGGCATAAAATTGTTGGGTGCCTAATTTTCTTTTGCTCAAACTAAAGCATTTGGTATGGTTCTCATATGGCAGAAGCAAGATTCTCCAGAAAATGTCTGAGAGTAGCACTGCACTTCAGACTGTTCCAAACTGAGTGAGATGTCCAATTTTTCTAACATAACTAGAAATTACGTGAGGATGGTCATCTCGTATAAGCCTTGTGGCTTCTATGGTCATCCTCGCCAATCTAACAGTATTTACTGTAAAAGAATTATGTTGCTGGCAAATAACTAAACTTCAAATAACTTCATTTGGTATGCTTTTGTTTATTTATCAAGAAGTAAGATTCCCTAGAAAGTGGCACTACACTTCAAAGTATTCCAAACTGAAAGAGGAGTCCAATTTTTCTAACATAACTTGTTTTATTTCCAATTTAGATGTATTTAAAAAAGTGTTTTATGGATTTCAAAGAAAAAACAACGTAAATTGAAATGAAAACAGGCCGATCTAAATCGATTGAAGTCCTTATACTACTGACGGAATCTCACAGACGTATATACATGTTCACAAACAACTACTTTTCAACTCGAGTTTCTTTATTTATGAACAAGCAGTCAAAGCCTACCTGTTACTGACATCTCACAACCGACAAACACAGTTAATGTTGTAATATTGGAAATGACTCCATTTACTCGGCTCAAGTTTTTCTTTACCTCAAGGATATCCTAAGAATGAATCGGACAAAAATTTATCCAAGACATTAAAACCAGATGGAAAATAATCAAAGATAAAAAATCGGATAAAAATGATTCAAGAAAACAGATCAGTTGGAATCTAATTAAAGGTAAGAAATGAGATGGAAATTTCTCCAACACAACAAATCAGTTGAAAATTCATCAAAGATAAGAAACGAGAAGGAAATTTATCCAAGACATTAAAACCAGATGGAATTCAATCAAAGGTAAGAAACGAGAAGGAAATTTATCAAAGACAATAAATCAGTTGGAATTCAATCAAAGGAAGGAAACGAGAAGGAAATTTATCCAAGACATTAAAACCAGATGGAATTCAATCAAAGGTAAGAAACGAGAAGGAAATTT
>JAOBAT010067239.1:10869-23039 GCA_026413305.1 Hydrozoanthus tunicans
CAGTTGGAATTCAATCAAAGGTAAGAAAAGAGATGGAGATTTATCCAAGGCATTAAATCAGTTGGAATTCAATCAAAGGTAAGAAAAGAGATGGAGATTTATCCAAGGCATTAAATCAGTTGGAATTCAATCAAAAGTAAGAAACGAGAGGGAAATTTATCCAAGACAATAAATCAGTAGGAATTCAGTCAAAGGTAGGAAAAGAGATGGAGATTTATCTAAGACAATAAATCAGTAGGAATTCAGTCAAAGGTAGGAAAAGAGATGGAGATTTATACAAGACAACATATCAGGTGGAATTAAAGAAAGGAAATGAATGAGATGGAAACTTATCCAGGGCAACAAATATGAGATGGAAATTTATTCAAGACAACAAATCAGGTGGAAATTTCTCAAAAGTAAGAAACGAGTTGAAATTTATCCAAGGCAACAACCCAGAGGGAAATTTATTAAAGGCAATAAAGAGAGTGTGGGTACAATTATCAAAACTGCCTATAATTATTAAAACATTAAAGAATATAAAGGCTATATACATTTAAATACTTTAAAAAACAAACGTTTTCACCTGCAATTTTGTCATATGTAATTATAATTATAATCTCAAATTATCCCTATCGGGGAAAAGTAAAATGGAGTGTGCTTACATTTTTTAATTTGAAGATGGCTATGGGCTGCAATGAACAAGAATTACACAGTCTTTTGCTTTTCCCATTGTCATGCAGATGATATTAATGCGGAAAATCAAAGTATCTAAGTCAATATATCAAGGCACTTGTTTACATGGCGTGTTGATATATGATCATCTTATTGATGATAAGTGATTATCGTATTGATGCATTACCTTCATAACAAGATTCAAGTCTGAAGTTTTCTCCTCCAGTCTTAACGTGATATCTCTCAGGTAATATATGAGCAGTTGGCACTGAGCACCAAAGTTAAGAACAATTGCAATGCTTACGCAATTCTCAACCAATCGGCCAAGTAGCATGAGACTCGCTGAAAGCCACTGACCACTAGAAATATGGTAATCACATGGTTAACTGATATTCATAACAACAACAAGAACAACAATAACAATATTAATAATAATAATAATAACAATAATAATAATAATAATAACAATAATAACAATAATTATAATAACAAAACATAGTTATATTTTACTTAAAAACTATCATTAGGGGGAATCACAGGATCACAGTCGAAAGCCACTTTCTGGCGACTTTTACCGACGGTGTTTTTGCTGATAACGCTGCCATAGTTTAAAACTTTGAAGATCCCAGTATGACGATCCCAAATTGAATGAAAAGGAACAAACTTGAATGTTTTAAAATTTTTTTGATGAATTTTGAGGGAAATAATATATTTCATTAAATTTTCAATCTCGAACATTGCGATTCGCGCTTTCTGATTGGTTCATTCAATCTGGTTTATCAGCTCACATTCGGAGTTCCTCAAATATGGAAACTGACTGTAGTGTTTGCAAAGCCAAATAGGTTCTCAATATGATTTAGCTGTTATTTTTAAGTATGGATATCCAATGCGCGCTCTTGGAATAATTGTTAAATGTAGTTGAGATTTTTGGGATTTATAGAAAAGTTGAAGAATTAATTTTGAAGTTGATATTTGATTTTAAAAAACGAGAAACCCAAAGGCTGCACTTGCGCAGGCTTAGAAGAGATGGTTTGATGCTTTTCTTAAAAAATTTCCTTCTTCAAATGTAGCAGACACTCGAAAAATAGAGAAAAAACGAGACTTCGTGTTCTCCTACGTCATAGCGTCTAGAAACACAAGTGCGGCTGTTTTATTCCCTTGATAAGCAAAACTTTTTTCTAATTTCATAGCGCATGGACTTTGTTCACGTTAAGATACTTCGTTATTTTTTTGTATATGATAACATATAAACTACTGCAATGTTATTAACATAATCTCACTTAATTACAAAACAACCTACTATAGACTTCTTGTAAATCCAGTTACTGATTCAAGACCAAAAGCATACACAAAAAGCACAAAGTTCCCAAGCGTCAGCATCAACCAAAACAAGCCACCAATGAGGAAGGACCTACACAAAACAGTTGTGGTACAATATTAGAAGAACTTTCACTGACAAGTCACTTCAAATTGACCATTCCGAAAACGATAGCAGCTGTACATTTTACCACAATGCATTGCGAACTTTAAACCGCTAAAAGAAACTCAGGGAAGGCGACAACTGGTAGAATTCTTCCTTGTACTAACAACACTGTGTGTGTCAAGTTTGAGGCTTACAGATTCTCTCTATGCGTTTTTATGGACAATTTTAGGCTATAAGACGCTCAGGGAAGATGACAACTGGTAAAACTCTTCCTTGTACTAACAACACTGTGTATATCAAGTTTGAGGCTTACAGATTCTCTCTATGCGTTTTTATGGACAATTTTAGGCTGTAAGAAGCTCAGGGAAGATGACAACTGGTAAAACTCTTCCTTGTACTAACAACACTGTGTGTATCAAGTTTGAGGCTTACAGATTCTCTCTGTGCGTTTTTATGGACAATTTTAGGCTATAAGACGCTCAGGGAAGATAACAACTGGTAAAACTCTTCCTTGTACTAACAACACTGTGTGTATCAAGTTTGAGGCTTACAGATTCTCTCTATGCGTTTTTATGGACAATTTTAGGCTGTAAGAAGCTCAGGGAAGATGACAACTGGTAAAACTCTTCCTTGTACTAACAACACTGTGTGTATCAAGTTTGAGGCTAACAGATTCTCTCTATGCGTTTTTATGGACAATTTTAGGCTATAAGAAACTCAGGAAAGGTGACAACTGATAAAACTCTTCCTTGTACTAACAACACTGTGTGTACCAAATCTGAGGTTAATGGATTCTCTCTATGCGTTTTTATGGGCATTTTTAGACTTTTAAGCTAGGTATTGTGGTTAAATGTATATTAGGTCACCATCTTTTTTCCCATTCGTTGATTAACTTTAAGTTTTCCTTGTGGCAAACACGGAAAACGTTGTAATGATTAGCTCTCCAAACTGTAATGTTCATCTGTAATCAGTGTCCAACAATATTGCCTTCACAAATTTGTGGTTTAAAAAACAACATTGCCCGCCCTTTGGAGCAAGATAAAGAGAGACCCTTGAAAACGCTAGTCACATGTCTTCCTGGAAAAAATGGATGGGTCCCTGTTTTTTAGTCTTGACAAAGTTCTGACTTGATAGCCCCTCCCTCCATGTCTTTGTTTGTGACCTACCAGAATGTGGGAAACACATGACCAGCATTTTCCGGAGTCTCTCTCTCTTACTCTAGGGGCGGGTGCGGGAGAACCCCGGGAGCCGGGTTTGGGGGATTTCTGAAACTACAACACACAGCAAGTGTGATCTTTTTACTGACCTCAAAGTTTTAACTATCTTCGGCTGTGTTCCACTTTGAAGAAACACCTGCAACAACAACAAAGTTCTGACAGCTAAATGCAAAATGCAACTTTACATCTCTTATTAAAGTCTGTAAAGCTTTACTTTTAAACTTCTAGATGAAAAGTAGAACCCTTAAGTAACAGCAATCTTAGAAAATAAAACAGTTTCTCGTTGTTCCTGTTACATTCATAGGCTTGAAACAAGCAATGCTGACGTAGCACAAGGCATATGATGAAACATGAGGCAGAGACATTTTAACATCTCAAAGCAATATGGATTCTGGCTACAATAGTCATGCTGTTATCACTTTGATCAATGAATTATTCTCTTGAAAACTGTTGAAAATAAAAATTTTCTTATCTTTTTGAATAGAAATGAAATTTTTAAGCAAAATCCACACAACTCACTGCTGCTAAGTCAAAGGTTACCAGTCCCTGGCCTGCTCAGTCAAAGTTTGCATTCCAATCTTTTTTGATTAAATAGCATACTTTGACACCAAAATTTTCTTCAGTTATTCGAATTCTGAGTTCATAGATAACAAAGGTTTTATCTGAAATGTAAACAAATAAGCTTTATACTTAAAAGCTTTTTAAACCTTCTCTTAACCACACAATTTGCAGGTAAAACAACAACAACAACAACAAAGTTATTGTACCCTATTATCGAGTCCAACTAATGATGTGGGGTACCAGCTTCCAAAACGGTTGCATTATTTAGCTAATTTGAAACTTTATTACTAGGTCAGAGGTACAACATGTGAAAACTACAAATACCATGTGAAACAAATATACTAAAAACAACTTACACAAATGTATAGAGAGAGCTAGAAAAAGAAATACTGGAGAATCAGTTAACATAAACATTAGTTAGCTCTTTTTTTGTTACGAAGACACTAAATATATATAAAAGACAGTGATTGATGGCCTTTGCTCTGTATAGAGCAAAGAGACAAAGTATAAAACTAACTACAAAGAATTCTGTAAAAGTTTCAATCAACTCTTGACCAATACCTTCTCCATCAAACCTTGGAGTCCTTCACTGTTCTGAGTTCGAAAGTGATAAAAGCTCATAGCAAACGCAAGAAGGTGAATGAAACTAGGCACGGCATAAGCACTGACAATATGGGTGCACTCCATGATGGCCGGATTCCAGCCTGGTTTTAATTGGGCTTCCATTAATGCTGTTGGCATAAATGGATGTGCAGTGTTCAAACTTATCCAACTCTGATTATAAGTTTGATTTCCAGTGGTTGGAGTTGGCAAAGTGATTGGTGTTACTGTTGTCTGAAATAAAGAAAATTAAGATTAAGAATGAAGTAATTATACTTTTGGCAGAAGACGACATAGACCTGTACACTTTCAAAATTAAACAGAAGAAATCATCAATCTACTTCAGACTTATAATTATTTTTGACGAAATTAATAAGAATCAGTCCAGATACACTTAAAGTTTTAAAGAAATTAAGTCAGCAACTCCAACACATTTGATTTAGTGTACAGTTAAATACTGGCCAAGAGATCTTGAGGTTAAAATTGTTGCTGTCATGCACAGTCTTCAGATTATCAGAGAGGAAGCCTATCAAAGGGGAGCTGAGAGAGGGAGAGATTTTCATTGAAGGGGCTTATGGAGCTCAACAGTGACTGGGGCTATCAGAGAGGATGCTTAACTCAGAAGGAACTTGTCAGGGGGGGGGGGAAATTCATAAAGGGGGTGCTCATCAGAGGAAAAGCTCATCTGCGAGGGAGTTTATCAAAAGGGGGCTTTTCAGGGTGGCTTATTTTTATGGGGGAAGCTCATAGGGGTGCTTATCAAAGGGGAAGCACATCAGGGAAGGAGCTCATTAGCTAGGGCTTATCAGAGGAAAAGCCCACCTACAAGGGAATCTATCAGCTTTTGGAGGGGCTCATCAGAAGGAAAGCTCTTATCAGAGGGAGCTCATTAGAGGAGCTTTTGAAAGGAGTGGCTTATTATCAGAGGAGGAGCACATCAAAGGGAGGGATCATCTGGGAGGGTCAGCTCGTCAAAGTAAACACAAATAAAGGGGGTGCTCATGAGAGGGAGAGCTCATCTTGGAGAAACCACATCAAGAGGGAGCTTTTCAGAGGGGAAACACATCAGGGAAGGATCTCATTAGCTAGGGCTTATCGGGAATGGGGTACCCATTAAGAGAGTGCTCATCTAGGAGCAGAGGAAAAGCTTATCTGCAAGGAAGTTTTTGAGTAGGAGAACTTTTCAGGGGAGCTTATTATTACGAGAGGAGCTCATAAGAGGGGAAGCTCATTAGAGGGGTAGCCATTAGGGAAGGAGCTCACAAGCTAAGGCTTACCAGGAATGGGGTATTCACTTTGAGGGAGCTCAACAGAGGGGTAGCTCACCAAACAGGGGATTCCCCAGGGAGAGAGCTCATCAAAGAGGGGAGCATTCATGGAAGGAGCTCATCAGAGGAGTAGTTCATCAAAGAGGAGAGCACTCAGATAAATTCCCTCTGATAATTTCCTTTGTAGATTGGCTTTTCCCCTGATAAGCCCTAGCTAAAGAGCTTCTTCACCGATGTGCTCCCCCTTTGATGAGCACCCCTATAAGCTTCCCCCATAAAAATGAGCCAACCTGAAAAGCCCCCTTTTGATAATTATGCATAACTATGTCAAACACCCCCACGCCTCCATTCCAAATCATGAAAGCGTGAATTGTTTGATAAATCAAATCCCAAAGTGCCCACAAATGAAAAGAATTTCTACAAGGACACAGTTTGCACATGCAAAATGCTCATATCTATTTCTTGAATACAAGGCTCTGGAGTGAAATTGACTAGTTTGATATCAACATGCATTAGGCCTTGTGATGAGCTCCCCTTCTGATTAACTCATTTACAGATAAGCTCTTCCTCTGACAAGCACCCCCCTTAATGAATACCCTCCCTGACAAGCACTCACGGAGGGGACTCATTACAGGGGTTGCTCATCAAAGAGGGGAGCATTTTGGTAGGGTGCTAATCAGAGGGGTAATTTATCAAAGAGGGAATCACTCACGGTGGGAGCTCATCAGAGAGGTGACTAATCAAAGAGGGAATCACTCATGGTGGGAGCTCATCAGAGAGGTGACTAATCAAAGAGGGAATCACTCATGGTGGGAGCTCATCAGAGCTAGCTAATCAAAGAGGGAATCACTAATGGTGGGAGCTCATCAGAGAGGTGACTAATCAAAGAGGGAATCACTCAAGGTGGGAACTCATCAGAGAGGTGACTAATCAAAGAGGGAATCACTCATGGTGGGAGCTCATCAGAGGTAACTAATCAATGAGGGAATCACTCATGGTGGGAGCTCATCAGAGACTCAGGTGACTAATCAAAGAGGGAATCACTCAAGGTGGGAGCTCATCAGAGAGGTGACTAATCAAAGAGGGAATCACTCATGGTGGGAGCTCATCAGAGAGGTGACTAATCAAAGGGAGAATCATTCATGGTGGGAGCTCATCAGAGAGGTGACTAATCAAAGAGGGAATTGCTCATGGTGGGAGCTCATCAGAGAGGTGACTAATCAAGGAGGGAATCGTTCATGGTGGGAGCTCATCAGAGGTAGTTTATCAAAGAGGGAATCACTCATGGTGGGAGCTCATCAGAGGTAGCTAATCAAAGAGGGAATCATTCAAGGTGGGAGCTCATCAGAGAGGTGACTAATCAAAGAGGGAATCACTCAAGGTGGGAGCTCATCAGAGAGGTGACTAATCAAAGAGGGAATCACTCATGGTAGCACTCAGGGAAAGAATTCACCAGAGGGCTGGCTCATCAAATAGGGGGGCATTCAAGGAGGGAGCTAATAAAAAGGGGAGGGAGCAAATCAAAAGGGGAGGGAACTAATCAAAAGGGAGGCCCGTCAGGGAGGAATCTCTTCCAAGGGAGTTATCATCAGCAAGAGTCCCAACTGAGCTTCTAAGGTGACAGAGAATCAAAAAGCGAACCTTGGGATGTACATTGATTGCTTCCAGCCTTGCTTGACAGGCAATGATACTAGATGCATAGCTAAACACCAACACTACTATAACTAGCATTGGGTAGATACAATTGATCATTTTCCACATGCATTTGCATCGTAGCGGAGGAACTTCAAATGGTCGCCAAGTTATCTACAGAGGAAATAACCAGTGAAAGAGGTTTACTTAATACATAACTTCATTTATCATACAAAGTGAGTTTGTAATGTCCTACTCTTTTTCATTCTCTTGACTGACTGTTAAGCTTTCGATGTCATTAAAATCACTTAAAAAGGTTATATAAAATAATAAAGGCTAAAAATGTAAGTTTTTAAACACTCAAACGTTTTCGACTAAAAAGTCATCTTCAGGAGTAGTTAAAATTCTGCAGTGAGCATATTTGTATAGCTTTAAGTTATTCCCTTGGGAAACAGTTGCACAATGAAGCAGTTAACTTGTTTGTTATCTGATAGCTAAGATGGGGTCTTTTAACCACTCCTGAAGATGACTTTTTAGTCAAAAACGTTTGAGCGTTTAAAACTTATAATTTTAGCCTTTATTATTTTATATTGTTAAGCTTTCATTTTCTATATTTATGATGTCTTGAATTGCCACCTATAGATGGCCAACGTATGCTGGCTACTAGACTTTAAGAACTTGTGGCCACCTGGGTAGTACAAGATTGTGTGGTACCCTTACAACTGATAAACCAACATTTGTTGTTTATAATAAAATTTAAGGACGGTACAGCTTGGCCCGAGCCTGGAAATAACCACAAGTACCATTGTCCTTCATGGTTGTGTAAACACAATATATACGTGTAAATTCAGGTGAAGCCTTACCACTGGAATGGGATATAATCCAAGTGTTGCTTATCTACAGCATTAACAAGGAATCCCCATTTAAACTTATACAATTGGAAAGAGAAAAATCTCTGAACTCGGTGGGATTTGACCTTCAAAACAGATCTATGTTGCTCTAACTAATTGAGCTCTTGGGCAAGCTGGGAGTTTGGTCATGGGATTTAAGGACAGAGATTTGGGTTATTTCTAAGCTCAGGCTGGGTGGTTCTGTCCTTGGTTCAAATGCCATGACCAAACTCCCAGCTGGCTCTGTAGCTCAGTTGGTTAGAGCAACGTAGGTCTCTTTCGTAGTTTGTGGGTTAGAATCCCACCAAGGTCAGAGATTTTTTCTCCTACCTTTGTGTGGGTTCGTGGGGTTCTTTGTTGATGCTAGAGATCAACAAAACTTGGAATATAGCTTGTTCCTAAGTTCAGCCAATCAGAACACTAGAAATTTGGTTATTGACCGAAAATCAGAGTTACCATTTAATAAACATATATATTGTGTTTGCATCAATACTCTATGGTTTTTTCTCCTATACTGGCTACACGAAAAGTACAGTATGGCCCTAAGTTGGTCATGTTTGGGGCTAGTTTGGTCAGTTCTTTGTTATAGCATGCTATTAAGAGGGATGGGGAGAGGGGTTTGAATCCTTGGTTTGTTGCAGATACTAATTGAAGAGTCTAGTGAATACAAAAACAAGGTAAGTGACTTTTGACGAAGCTCCTGATTCTCCCTACATTATCCTGTTTACCTCTCCAGAATTTAGCAATTCAAACAAAGTCACTTACAACGTTTTTGCACAGGCTCTTCAATTAATGAGTCAACGGTTAATCACTTACTAAGCACATAAATTAACCTTACCATAGCAAGTAGGTAAAAGTATGGTACAATGACCTGTCTTTTACAGGTCTGAAGCAGGACAGCCGTTGGGTTGTATACACCTCTCTGTGATGAACCATCTCGAATCTAGAGTATGAAACAGACTTTTTATGACATAAGAATAATTTAATAAATAACAATATATAATCTTACAGAGAAAGGCTCCTGTAAGGAGGTCCTCTAAGATTCTTAGTGCCCTTGAACCATTTAATAATTTCATTATTTTTGTGTCACTGTGTATACATAATCAATACTGAACATTGTAATCTACTTCAACCTATAATATAATAATAATAATAATAATAATATTTTTAATTTGATTGTGATTAGAAATATACATATAATGTAATTAGCCCAAGATGCCTTTCAATCAATGTTGTAAAAATAAGTCGCTTTGACAATATGTAACAATTTACATCATGTCAATAAAGCAAGTACTTCACTTCACCTATTCTAGGCTAGATTTGGGACCAGACCAACTTTTGAAGAATTAAATACAAGATCATGGCATATATAATGTCCAACAAATTCAAGCTAGTAGTTAAACAAATATAAGCAGTAGTTACTTTTTTGTTATTTTATTTAATTCTGGATTTTTTTCAATCAGTTTGAAAAGCAGATAAATAGATATTCCACAAATTGGGCAGTTTTTAAAAGGGAGCAAGTAAAGTTAATTTCCATGTAATTTGAATTTTGTTAAGGGCACTATATGACAGAGGCGGTTGTCATTATGGCAAATTACTGCATTGCTGCTGAGAAATTTGAGGCTTGATACAACTCTCACTGTATTCTTTGTTGGAAAATCTTAATTTAAGATGACCTTATACACAGGTCGGACAAAAGCAACTTGATCATGAGCCAAAGTCATCAATGAGTCATGGCTTATGTTTGTGCGAGGTTAAACTTTCTTTTGTTGTTTTAGGCTTTCACTTCTCTACACAACTTTACCTTGTCCAAGAGCAAAATAATGACTGAGGAAATCTTTCATTTACCTTAGTGATACCGGTCTAGTTTCATTAACTACTAGTAAAAACAATTCCATAAACTATTTGGTTATGTACAGCTGAGAGTTTCATTTGGTTAGTGGTTGAATTTTTGTTATGATAAAAATGAGCATAAAAGAAAACAAACAAACAAATTAGCCAAACTGACTAGAACCTGACAAGACGGAACCTTATTGAATCTAGTAAATAAAATTTCAGTATTTTGTCTTGACAAAACACCTTAATGTATAGTAAAACCTAAATGTGAATCATGTTCTTACATAAAATGTAAAGAGGATTGAAAACTAGAAAGAAGATGGTGAATACAAAAGGATAAGTAGTGTTGCTATTATTCTAAACATTACTATAGCTATCAATTTCTTTACCCTAATTCAACTTGATAACAACATTACAACTTAGATAATCAAGAGCACTGACATACTTTGTGTAACTTAAAAAAAGAGGTAGTGGTTTTATGGTAAACCCAGTTACATATAACTATAGTATTAACAAATCTAGTTTGAATAAACTTCACAAAGTCACTTTAATTTACACAGCTTCGATTCGTGCTTCGACTGACAGTCCCTAGAATATGTCTAAAATCTAAAAAGTTTTAAAAAGTGTCGACCCTATTGTTCGGTTCTTCAATGGACACAACTAGCTATTTATATCACTGTTTATTTTCCTAAAATACACATTGTTTGTTCTCTTTGGCCGGCATGGCTAGTTAAACTCTTGTTTCAATGTATCGGATTGCACTCTGAAATTCTTTCACATAACTTACGCTATGAAGAATTAACAAACGTTGGAATTTATTAACGCCAATAGGAGAATGAACCAGTGGCGTTGCATTTTAATTTTAAAGACCGTGTTCCAAATAAAAAATTGACTAAAATGTTGGACCTTCTTTGGGCTTGCCACGGCGTATCATCAACTGCTCTTAGATAGCGAATCATAAACAATAATAAAAACCAAGCGAAAGTTACACCCATTTACCCTGTAATATTCTAAAGAATTAAAATATACCTCGACTACATTGCTGTCCCACAGGTCTGCAAAAGATGACCGCGAACTAGATCTTGACCTTGAGCAAGTGTGTTCCAACTCGCTTTCTTTGGCCGCAACTTGTTCGTCATTTAGAGCGGTGTTGATGCTGAAGTTGTACATTCGTTTTTGCGGCCGCCCGTTTTTATCCTGTATACAATACAGAAATTCTTATGAGTTCAGTTGTGCGTAAGTAATGAAAAGCACTGTCACCCCGTTGCAACTTACGGTCGGCAGGGTGAAATAGTTCCTTCCAGGAATGTTTTCGAGCAAGCTTTGTTTCTCGTTGCGAAACATTGTTCGAATTCTCACCTCGTCACCAGTCTTTTGTATGACCACAAATCAATGCGCCTCTGACGGTAAATACGTCGTGTATTCCACGACTTAAATTACTAAGTTTTGGGGTAAAGTCACATTTTTTTTTTAAAAATGAAGTTATTATTACTTTATTTACTCTAATCACATATCATTCAAACACGGAGAATCGTAGACATTAGAAAAACAAATGTGCATGAAATCCTTTTGACGAAGACGTCAGAATTTTATTTTTGAGAGAAAAAAATTTCGAGCGTTATATATAAAACACGCTTTTTTTATAAGAATCATTAAATTCATCGAAGGGACACTGTTCTTAATTTTTCGGCAACATTAGCCTCGATATTTTCTTAAATTGTTCTTATTTCAATGTATGTTTAAATCAAAGAAAAACTAAATGTATCTTGGAAAACGAGTTTGATCAACTCATGCATCCGGGGCGCATCGCTGAGTCGTTTTCCCAGACGGTTTCCAGTGATTATAAATTAAACTATGAAGTGTTTCTTATTCCTTCTGTTTTATTCAGTTAAAGATCAAAGCTCAGATAAGTTTTCGGCAAAAAACATAGCTATCTCAGCTTGATTTTATTTTTCTTTTAAATTCTGGTCAGTCAAGACTGTTGTTGGGAACGATAAGAACTTTTACTTTTTACTTTTACTTGAATAAATAGCTGTTGGCGAGCAAGTTTATTCCACTCGATCGGAAGCGATCATTGATTGCACAAGTA
>JAOBAT010067250.1:0-17164 GCA_026413305.1 Hydrozoanthus tunicans
AACTGCCTAGTGAATGGAAGTTGTCGAACATCACACCTATACCTAAGGGTGGGGCCTCGGGTCACGTCTCAAATTACGGACCTATTTCCCTTCTACGGCTTGTTTCCAAAATTCTTGAGAGATGTATATGTAACAAAATCGTTGTCCTTCTAGTGCACCGATTACATGAGCTACAATTTGGTTTTCTGAAGGGAAAATCGACTACATCACAACTTCTGTGTGTTCTCCATGAGATAGGAACTATGCTAGACAGTAGATGCCAGGTGGACACTGTGTATTTAGACTTTGCAAAGGCATTCGACAAAGTAAACCAAGAACTACTGCTACTCAAGCTGCGTCGTATGGGAATCAATGGAAAACTGCTCTGCTGGTTCAGCGATTATCTATCTGGGCGTTATGAAAGGGTAACTGTCCTTGGTGAAACTTTGCAACCTCTTCCGGTTCTGTCTGGGGCTCCCCAGGGTTCAATTCTTGGGCCTTTACTTTTCTTTGTTTATGTAAACGACCTCTCTACCTGTGTTTCGAGCACGTCGTCCGTTGCACTGTTCGCAGATGACACCAAATGCTACCATCGCATAAAGTGTGCCGATGACGCCGAAGCTCTAAAGTCAGATTTAGACCAGATAGCTAAATGGTGCAAGAAATGGCAGATGGACTTAAATCAGGGTAAATGCAGCGTATTCCGTGTTACAAGAAACACTAATCCAATTTTATATCAATACCGCCTGCACGAACAAGAACTGAAGTCAGTCAACAAACAAAGAGACCTAGGAGTCATCGTGACCGGGGATTTGAACTGGACCACAAATGTAAGGGATGTCACGAGTAAAGAAAGCAGGATGCTCGGATATGTAAAGAGGGCGAGCTGTGACATGAGGGACACCAATTCACGAAAGATCTTATACCTTGCTCTGGTCAGAAGTAAACTCAGCTACTGCAGCCAAGTATGGGCCCCTCAGACTGTGGGAGACATCCTGTCTTTGGAGCGCATACAGCGTCGCGCCTCTAAGTTCATTTTGTCTCTTCCCTTCCGTACTGAAACAACTTATGTGCAACGACTCTGCAAACTTAACTTAATTCCTCTTACTTACTGGCACGAGTATCTCGACCTCATGTTCCTGTTCAAACGTATAACCGAAAAATCTGACCCAAATATTGTAATCAAAACACCAACCCGCATCACTAGACTTACTACTTAGAAGTAAAACTGTTACTCATCAAAACAGCTTTTATGTCAGATCGCCCAGAGCTTGGAACAGTCTCCCGACCTACATAACCACTTGTATATCTGTGTCTCAATTTAAACCTACCCTACTAAATTATTACCTTTACCTAACAGCAAATGTTTACGATCCTGACATGCCTCAATCCTTTAAAACTGTCTGTGTAAAATGTCATCGAGCTCGACCTATTGAAACTATTAAGGAAAATCTTTGTTGCTAAAGACTACTTATTGCGTGTCCCTACTTTCTATTTAATACTTTTCATTATTTATATTATGATACCTGTGTAATTTTATTGTTCGATCTACTTTTGTTTGTATTTGTTTATAGTATTTAGTAGAATTCGTATTAGGTTTTACGGGAACCCGTTGTTGGAGCTGTGCTCTGTTGGTTAATCCCTGCCCCTGAGGCGAATATTGTAAATAAATTTTTTAAAAAAATAACACACGTTGAGGTAAAAACCGTGACTTTCGAAATTTCGCTCTTTTTTTCAAAATGAACCCTTCTAACTCAAGAAGCAAACGGTTTAAAGAAAAACTGAGACGAGGTTTTGGACTTGGAGTATTTTTCTGACACAGTTCCGAATTTCAGTTGAATTGATAAAATACTAAGGGAGAACAAGCTTCTGGAAATAACAAATTTTTGCTAAAAATCGAATTCAAGAAAAAACGAGTTTTCTATCCAGCAGAACTTGTTTGGCAGATATAATTGGAGCTAGCTAGCTCAAATATTTGTCAAACTATTTAAAAATGCTTTCACGGTTCAACGTTTTCAACGTTAAAAAGGTTGCATAAACTTCTTTGCCCGCACGAAGTGTTGGTCTTTCTGTTTCTGTGTGCAACTTTGAAACATTCCAAATTCTAAATCTAACCGCGAAAGCAAAAACAATACAAATACCTGAAGAACGATGTTGTCGCTCTATACACTGACATATACGTGATACAGCCGACTAAGATTTTTTTGACGACACTGTTAAGACGGGAACGTGTTTGCGGAGGGGCTCGTGATGGGCACAAGTATACGGGCAAATAGAAGACGAACACCGCGGGGAAATTGCTACGTGCATTATTGTGGCTGGAACTATGCTCTACTACAGTCACTGTCAACGCTTTCACACATCGTCTCAGTTGGCCAAACTACGTTTTTCGCTATAACTCAAAAACTAAATTACATTTTAGCATGGAGCTTTCGAATATTGAAAGATGTTTCCGAACAGTTCCACATATTCAAAAAGAAGAAAATGTGATATTTGAAAAAAGATTTTTTTGGCAAAATCCCTCCTTAATTTTTATATATAAAAAAAATTGTTAAAGAAATTTTAAGAAAAATTTTTTTAAAACAAATTTTTATAGCACTCGCTTCATTTTCTTCAAAACTCCCGCTTTTATGTCATCGATTAATTTTTGTTTTTGTTTTCGTTTTCGTTATAATATTATTTATGGCACCTATTAACATTCATTGAGAGCAACCCCTATGGGACCACTGCCATCTTGTGAATACTTTGTAAACAATGAGCAACTGAACTCACTCTAGAATTTTATGCATAAATATTTGAATCAGTATTCACAACTGAAGGGATAACTGAAGAGGACCCTTTGGGTCGAAAGATCTTGAACTTACTGGTTTTTGTAACGCTAAAATGTTGTCATAATGTTGATAAAAGGATAAATGCTCCTGTGTATCCTTAACATGCAACTTGAGACGTTTTTTGATCACCAACCTTTTCTTTGTAGTTGTTGATCTCGTACTCGTAGATTTGCTCAAATACCTTTGCAGATGGGCGAATATTAAATTTTAAACTATTACGTTACCTCAGTATATGAACCGACTCAAACTTACTAAGAAAGCTACACTTATACGTGCGTCTCCATTTTAAAGTTAACTTTATTTCAAAATTCAACAATAGAGAACCTTGTTGTTATTATTCCCCACGTTCCAATCAAATGCGTCTTTCTTGATTTACTGATAATCTTGAACTGCAGCTGTGCCTTATTCCAACCGACTTCTTTCCGCTCATGTTCAATATATCGTGTGAAATTACTCTTTGATATTCATACAAAACTTACAGTACAGTCAAACCTTTCTGAAGGCCTGTTTCAAACGCCGTACTACAGTCGCGCTAAGCCAGCCCGACTCTTGCTCGAATGTGGCACGACTTTGGTTCGACTTGGTTTTAGACGTCGAACTACAGTCGAACTTTGCCTTTGTGCAAAATGGCGGACAGGACAATGATCATGTTTTTGCGCCAAGTAAACCAAGTAATTGCTGCAACAAAGAAGGAGGAACCTGTTACATTTATAATTTATATATAATTTATGAAATTCCTCCAGCTCGAGTTTAGCACGGCGTCTGAAACCAACCCGAGCTAAAGTCGTGTAGCACGGGTCAGTTTGTCGTGCTACACGACTATGGCGCGACTTGGTTTCAAACGCCGTGCTTAAGTCGAACCAAAGTCGAATTTTCTAAGTTCAGGTGAGCTAAGCGCGACTGTAGTACGGCGTTTGAAACAGGCCTAAGACGGACACTTTCACGACCAGGCTTAACTGTCCGTTTTAGTGAGGTGTCCGTCTTATAGAGACTTAAGATAAAGTAAATGACTAGTTAAGAAAACGCACGGTACCGTGAATAGTGACCGAGATTTTGTGTCTGTCTTATCTGGGTTTCCGTCTTGAGAGGTTTAACTGCATCTAGTATCTCGTTACAGAATCGATACAAAACACGTTGATTGGCTTTGAAACTTTCTAGTTTAATCATCCACCGATTGACTGGAAAAACCTTGTAATTCGGTTCAAGACTCAAATGATCGGTTATTGTGAAATAATCATAGTTAATTTCGAGTACATGGCCCCTCGCCGGTGATTGAACGCTGACGTGAAAGCAACGTACGTGCAGGAGTGTGTTTTGTTTGACTTCCCTCCTTCCGATACGTTCTTACTTTAATCCCCTGTACGTGATAAACAAAACCCAAAACTGAATTCCAAGTCTTCCGAGGTTGTTTCCGGAAGTCCTGCGAAAACCAGAGGTAAAAAGTTTCCGGGTTCATTATTTTGTTTCTTATGACAGCGGTGCCATTCCCGATTACCCCAAAACTGGCTGAACAAGTTCTGGAGCTCTTCGGCTCAACTACTTTACTGTTTGTAAGTAGAAACCAACTGAGCAGACGGCTTTCACAAATGCTAAAATCTGATTGGCTAAATATAACTACTCACTGTCTACTGAGCGATAGACAACGAGTAGGGAAGTTAACGGTGTTTTATAACAAAAAAAGATGGCGGATTCTTTGATTAAGCACTCCTTTTTATCGGTTTAAATTTCTACCACTATCCACCTCAGTTGAAATAGAATAAGTATTTATTATAGTTAACCTATTGACCCTGGCTTAGTGTAAACAATACGGGCCTCGCCTGAGTCAGTGAGCCACTAGATGGGCAGACAAAGGTGAATTCTTGGGTCAAAATGCCACAATAAGAAAATAAAGAGCAAAACTAAGAAGAATGATTTTGGCTCCTTGCAAACATTTGTCGCAGGCGTGGCGACGAAACATAAGAAACTCTGTCATGTACTCTCAACTCTCAGTTTGTTTGGTGTTGATTGACAAAGTGTTTTAAAATCGTTTGAAGCTTATCGTAAAATCGTTTCAGACAAGTGTTGAAAACATAAACTTGAATAACACACTGAAGGCTTGTAAAAAAAACACCCACTATAGAGGCGTCCCAACATTTGAATCAGTTGTTGAAAGACAACAAAATTAAAGATCAAATGTTTGAATGTCTCAGCAATCATTTGATTTCATAGTCTTTGAATAAAAAGCTGTCTCCTTTAAGAAAACCTGCAACAAAAGGTACACTGAAATCCCCTTCCTTTTTTATCTTTCTTGATAACATTGTTTTGATGCTAATATAAGTGCACCGAGACCCTTTTACGGTTTGTGTCACTCATATACGTAACTTTTGATTAATACAAAGTAGGGAAGTTAATCGATGTCAGTGGAAAGAGCTACTAAAACTTATAACATCCGCCATTTTAAATGGTAATAGGCCAAAAACTTTCGGTTACACAGATCCATGAAATTGCGAAATTTTAGACATTTGTATGTCATTTGGGGGGGGGGGGGGTATGAGTTGCATCTTCATCGTCTTATCACAAGTCATATCTATGGCAAACGAGGCAGACCTAATTATAGGAAATTAATAATGCACGTTGACAACGCGATGAAAATCAACGTTTCACTTAATTAATGCGAATTTTACAAAAATTAGGTTTACATGCATTTCGTAGTGCAGATGTTTTCTTGTTTCCGGACCTATTTCAAGGAACATTTCATTTCTGTACCGCACAAGAATGTTGGTTCCTCTTCTAATTATCACACAAAATTTGTTTCTTACTCGTGTGTGATTATAACATTGCTTATTTATATCATATTTAATGCATTCTATATTCTCCAGCATACTCGTCACCTAAGGCTTATATCTTCCTTAGGACACCCGTTTGAAGTGGGGCGTGTCACATGCGTGCGGACTGCCTTATTTACCTCCGGAATCACACCTTTTCACACACTACTTCCTTACAACATTGGGCAATTATGATATTTCTGGTATGTTTATAATGATTTAGTTTTCCAAAGAAGTTAGACAGGCATACGCCCTGACACAACACAGTGCCCGGAATTCGCAACGTCTGTGGAAGTTATTTGCAGCTGTTTAAAAAAGGAGATAGAAAAAAAAAAGAGATTGAACAGAAGAAATCATTTTTAAAAGAATGTATGGACAACAGAAATCGTTTCAAAATGAATTTATGAATTTTTTAAATATTATTCTTAAACTGCATTGAATGGACTTGGGACTTATGTCCCTTTTTTTCTGTTCGAGTTTGTCAGAGTGGGTTTTATTTGTGACGAGAAATGTGACAAGAAAGCAATAATTTCTGTACCAAAGATAAAAGTTTAGCCATATATGAAAAATGTTAGAGGGACGGTAGCTTGTAAACAAAACTGGCGACCACTTTATTCTCCTTCTTTATACTTCAACTAAACAGCTAGCTGTCATTTTCAATGTAATTAAATTAACCGTTTACTAGTCTCGTACTTCCATTAGCTTCTCGTCCTGTCCTGTACATTGTTTGTATACTTTACCACTCAATACCAGCTTCGTGCTAAATACTTTATAGCTGACCAGCCTTTTTCTCAGAAAATATGTAAAAATTTCTAGATTTTCAAGTCTAGTCTGGAACAGATACAGCGCAGGGTCTAGTCAGTTCTCTTTCTCAAACTTAGTGACGTTTAGTTAAACTTTCCCCCTTGCTTCTTGTAGTTAGCTCTGGTTACTAATAGAACGGATTGAGCCGTGACATACGTCAACTCGTTCCCTTGTCAACACCGCGTTGGCATAGGGAGGGAATGATGGGAGGTAAAGAGTGCGTGCAGCTAGCCAGTAATGAAACTACTGGAGCTGATATTAGCCCTTTAAACTTCCAAATTCGATACCTTAAACCAAAAGTGACTCATGTTGTAAACAAGTAGTATAGGTCGTTCAAACTGTGTACAAAAATACAACTTGTGTACAAGACTGTATTGTTTTGAGGGCATGTGTGAATATTTTAGAGTGTTTAAAAATTCTGGTGTTATGAAATCACCCGGACAACACTGTGTTGTTTTAAGAAAGCAGGAAAGGATTACTATCGGCACAATATTTTTAAAGATACACTAAAATCAAATCTAGTTTAGTCTTTTAGATTTAAAAGGATGGATCCTAGAAACCTGTCATTTTGACGAATTGAGTAAGTGAGTGAGTGAGTGCGGTCGGAACTTGGTTTGGGTATGACAGAAGCACTTAAAGTATACTTTTACTACTAACATGTTAAAAAAGGGTCTTTCAACACCCGGTCTAAAAGGTTTAATTAAGTACCCCAAATAGTAAATTTAATCGAAACGTGTGGCTTTTGTTAACTGTTCCATTCTAGCAGTATAAACAGTGTTTTTCTGTCTCATCGGTGTTAAAAATGGGCTTTGGAACTATTAAGAGTTTGTACAAAGTTGCTTTCTTAAAAACACAGGCTTTAGTGGTGCTACTTAGTACTACGGTTTCTTTTTTACCTTGACTAGAGTTAAACTTAATTTCATCTTTTATTAAAGCTGATGAAAGGTAACTACAACTTTAAGTCTAACTTGAAGCTTACCAGACAGCTTTATAAGTAAAACGTTTAATCATTATCAGAATTCCTTGTATAAAAAACTCAGGTTTGTTTGATTTAGCTTGATTGTTCAGTTTCATCATTGTTAGATTTCAGTTTTTAAAAAAACGATAAAAAATTAAACCGGTCACTACTGAGGGCATGCCGATGCCTAATGGAATACAGAAAGTTTACTTTGTCACAGCCGTAGTGTTAACAACATTCTGTATACTAAGAATATACGAGAAACCCATCCTAGAGAAATACATATATAGAATAAACAGAAAGAAAAACATGTTGCCGCCGAGGTGATTCGAACCCACGTCTCCCGGATTACTAGTCGGGTGTGATGACCACTACACTTCCACGACAACCATGCTGGCAACATAACTATCTTATGGCGTGTTGATCTTAACGTGGGTTTTCCCGGGCAGTTTTTATACTTGACGTGTAGACTCAACTGGTTTCATCCGCTTTTGACGTAATATCATTGTGTTTAGCTGTTCTTGTGCAGTCAATATCTTTATTCTGGACTGATATATATTTAATCAGCACATCAGATAATAGTGTCACTGCGTGCTGTATCGTTCTTTGATGGAAAAAAACGGAAATTAAAAAAACAACCATGAAAAGCATTACAGATTTGACTTATTTATGATTACGTACCAGTTGTATAGCTGAAGCGAAACATAGTTTTTGACTGAAATATATATGCCTTATAAAACTTCAACAACTAATAGAAAGCAATTGAAACTGCGCGTTTTAAAAACACACACACGTACTGTTGAGTGAATGAAACTTTAGAAAGAATCAAAACCAATATTTAATCGGGTTGTTGAGTACATAGTTTTCCTAATATCGGTTCTTATCCTCTATTCTAATCATCGCACATTGCTTTTCCAAATCTCAGGCACGAGATAAGCCAGGATTAAAGTGCCCAAAGGTCATTAAGTATGGTATTCGTCAGCCGCGCAAATTATCACCTCAACCATTTTTGTCAACTTTGTCGGCGGTTTTTTCTCTCCTAATAAATTGGCGCAACCCTTTTTGTATGAAGACTAAACAAAATAACTTTAAGTCTTCGGATTTTGTAAGTTGTAACACTTACTACTGACCGCAAAACTAGCATCTCTGAAATTTGCGCTTGCAGCAAATCGCTAAGGAGAGACGCGACTTTACATATGATTAATATTCAAATAAGCTAATCTTAAGACAAGGACCCATTTGCGCTGTCGCGACGCAGCACAAAAATACGCTTTTGTTTTAATAATCTGAACAAGAAGGCCATTTTAGGGAAAAATCCCTTTTTAGCCATGATACAATTCTGAGAAAGTGAAATCCGAGACACTTGCGATCTGAGTTATTATCGTTCACAGAACTTGTGCTGTCACATTTCTTTTTAAACGGATGACGAGATAGTTTCTTTTAATTTTCTTTTTTGCTTCATTGTGTCCCTATTATTATAACTAAAAATAACGTCATATGTTCCTCATTGCTTCTGCTTTGAACAATATAATCTTTCGAATACTCATTGTTTCAGTTGCATAAGGAATTCCCATGATCAGCTACGAGGCAATATCTGAAGCAGAAGTAAATAGAGGACAATATCAAAGTAAAATTTGGATTGGAAATTCCCGAGTCCACTGAACGCTAGAAAAAAGCAAAACGCGTCTTCGCTAAGATTCCTGCGTTAAAGAAGCTGCTTATAACTCTAAAAGATCAAACTCTTTTATTTGACTCTTTGACATACATCCTGTTAAAATAAAGCGAACGGGTATGCAAAAAGACTTCACATCCAATTATTACTGAATCACAAGTATCACCACCGATTACCGTCAACACACAGTTGAATCTCCTTGTATTTGAGTACAAGATTCATTTCCCCCTGGAAGGAAAAACTTCACTGTAAACAAACTTCATGTATAGAATTACGTTTCTATTATAAGTTGACGGTGTATATATCGAGAACACTGACGAGAAACAAGTTTCACATTTAATCGTCAACTAAGAGCGTCATTGTGTTCGAAGTGCCTATATACATGAGCGGTAGTCGGTAGGTCTTCAAAAGACTAATTAAGCGATAGTTTTCAAATTTCTAAAATGATGCATAAAACATACAATTTTGGAATAAAAACTATTCTAACTTAGTTTAGAATCTAAGAACGATTTCGATATTTGATATAACGTCAGTTTTATATGCTAGCCTTCCTCTGTCTGTCTGTCGCCGTTATAGCAACTTCGTCAAATAAAACTCCGTGTCCGACAGTCGATAAATTTCTCAACTATCCAAAATATGGGAAATAAACCTTGCTTTACGAGTAACCAAGATTCTCAAAATCATTGTTATGGTTAGGGTTGGGGCAAGCTTTAATATATTTTAGTATATTTAAGAAAATTGAAAAATACCGCTCATTTTAATAGTCTGTTGAAGATCGCTTATACAGCCGCTTTGTATTATTTTTTACTTTGACATTCGATCGTGTTAAGCAAGTGCTTAACCGGTCGTCGTACTTCCTTGAAATACAGAGAGCTTTGACTAATAAGTAAATGCATGTAGCCCATGGAATACTGCAAATAAAACGCCGTGAAAACCTACCGTGAGCACAGAAAAGGAAACTCGGGTTAATTCCCCATTTCAGTCACTTTTAGGGCTTTTAGTAGCACAGATAAACGAAACTCAAATCTCACTTTAGTTTTCCGATTTTCAGTGGCACATAAAGAACTCAAGTTCCATTTTCGTTTCCTTTATTTCAAGTGTGTTGAAAGCGACAAATCTCATCGAAACCTATCGAAAATTCTAAACTCCTGGACCGATATCAAATACAAACCCTCCTAGGCGTTGTGTTCGAAACTTTAAAGCTTTTAAGTAAACTATCAACTTCTGGTATGTTCAAGAAACTGATATCAAAATTATTTGTACAAAGGGTTTCTCGTAAGTTGTTCGAAATCATCCAGCAGTCTGGTTCCGCAAGGAAGTTCCACTCCGCTTCATATGTACTCCTGGTGCCCTGGTAACTAGTTTCATGTTACTTTTTCCGTTTTGTGGCGAGCATGCACCGGAGAGTGGTCTTCAAGCTGGGGGTATTTGACAGCTCATCAATGGATTTCACACCTTGAAAGGCAAAGGTAGCTGATACGTTGCAGTGAATCAAATATCTACTCCGACAGTATCTCACACACACGAACCGCAATATAAGCGCGTGGTAACGAACAAACTTGACTTCCGTGGAAATTTTTAGACATTGACGTACATTTGACTTGGTTCATATTGAAAAACTTGGCTGACACTATTAGCTTGTTTGCGGTCAATATTCCGTAAAAACCGCTTCGACAGATGTCAAGAGAGTTCATAAGCTTTATTGAGCTATTACAGAGCAGATAAGGAGTTTGCGAGATTCCGGTGGAAGGTGAGAGACGGATTCAACAGAGCGTAGAGAGAGCAAAGGACCGAGCTATGAAGGAAAGGTTCGTTCAACGGTTGTTATTTACGATTATTTGGGCCAACATGGATTTATTTGTGGTGCGCGTTGAATCCGAGGTCTATCCTTCCATCCAATGGACGGCACAAAACCAGCTGTAAGTACATGAAAACAGAATAACACATTTTGATACATTTTGTAGTGACCTACAGTCTCTAGACAACTGCGGCTCGTTGGGTTGAGTAACATATCTGTAAAACTAATCATAGAAACGACATTTCGGCGAGAAAAGCATACCGAATTCTCGAGCGTTATATCGTTTACTTGGGGATTATGGATTTTATAAATTGTGTGGTGTTGTAATTAATTTTAGCGCGAGTTTACTTAGGGAAGTGTTCGATGGCTATGCTTTTTTCATACTGTCATCGAGTGGTTCTTTTCACTATTATCCATGTACAACGCGACAAGATCGCCTTTTCTCAGGTTTTTCACTACTGTTATTCTCAACGATTTCCTCTCTTATTCTTTACATTCTCGCATCAACTTTAATTTGATGAACCCATGCCAAGCTAATTTACGTCCTCGGGCAATTTGAACTCAAAATCCGAAACCCAAATGGAAATCTCTAAGACTTTTAACAGACGTTGCCTTGTTTGAAAATCATGTTTCTTTGTTGCTGCGAAGTTATCGCAAACAGGTGTCGGTTTGCTTTCTGAAGCGACCAAAACAAGCAGGTTTCCGATGCCGGTATCTCAACCGAAAGCCTCTTGTTTTTGTTCTGCAGCATGACTCGTTTTCTTCACTATTACTGGCTAATGACCTTGGGGTACTTTGCCCCTTCTCATGAGGAATTAAGAGCGGTGCACGGACATCAAACTTTAAAATTGAAGTGCATCTTGATTTTCAAATTGCGTGTAACGCTCTCTCGAAGACTCTCATGCGTTATTGTTTATCGTTTTCCGTGCTAAAGAACAGAAATGTTGTGAATAATTGATGTTACAAGAGAGAGTTAATTACTTGCAACTGCTTACGTTTTGGGTCTAAGTTCTGACTTATTTTGGTTGCCGTTGTTACGGATATTTGAAGGCTTTCCCGGATTTGGCATAATTTAGATTGCCGTCAAGATACGATCCTTAATAGACAGAAGCGCAACAAGATACTTTAACCCCACTGCTTTTGCATTTATTCTTACTATATCAGACATCTGTGAGTGCCTTTCCTAACAGAACGTGTATACTGCTGATAATTGATAGCGGCTCTGCGACCTACAAACTCGTCTCCGCTTATTAAACAGTCTAGTGAAACTCGCCTAGATTAGAAAGCAAAACCTATTAGCTTTCTTCACAATTATGAAATGAATCTCTACGACCTTTTCGGCCGCGGATCACTGAAGAATAATGGAACTAATAAAGAGCTTAGGGATTACAAGACAATAGCTTGCCTTTTCTGCTTTGTTTATAGCACTGCTTTAAATTGCAAAACGATTTTGTGTTTGTCGTGGTTAACGTAATATTGACCACAACAAAGGCAAAAGTGACTGAGAGCTCTTGGATTCTTGCGAACACAAACCTAGGTATTGTCAGACCCAGCGAGAGATAATTCCTTTCACCTTCTCTGCACTGCCTATCAGAGTCGCAATAAACTCTGCCAGTGCAAGATCTGTTCCTAAGATAAGAGCTTTGCAAAATTAACAACAAAAAAGGCGAAAATAAATCTTTTGTATCAGCGAAAACTAGTTGATTTCAGGCAACAAACGCGCGTAAATCCGTTTCTGGCAGGTAATTACGCAAATCTGCGTGACGTCTGTTTTAGGCTGTCAATTTACTAACTTGCTTCGGTTTTTAGTATAGTAGAAACTAAATGTATGTCTTTGTATAGTGTCCTTGCTAATTTTGTTTCCCTACAAGTCGGGTTTTGATGTGTTTTTAAGGTACACAGCAAACATAAGCGTTTCGTGCGTAAATCTGGATTGTATTTAAAGAGTTGCTTCCTGCAGTGCAAAATGTTTACAAACATTTACTGGACTGAAAAATCAGGCTGTTATTAAAAACGCAGCCATGAACTTAACATGTCTAGCGTGAACAATTCAAAATGCAAATCCGGTTGGTTTCTCCCAGTTATTACTTAAGTTTGACTTTGCCTTTGTTTGTTTTTGTGATTTGCTTGTTAGAGAAGACAGCACCGATGTACAAATGAGCGGTCAACAGGGGTTTTCATAAATCTCACTTTTGTTGATGCACAATTAAATTCAAATAGCTTTAAATACCAAGTTTTTATCTCTATTCTGCTCCCGACTTGAATGAAAGTCCAGTTTTTCCTTTTTTCGTTTGATGTTAAAATCGCGTCTCAGATATTTGTTTATTTCTCGTTCACGTACTAACAAGTTCACGTGGTTTTCCTGACAATTGCTTCTGTAATTTAGTCGTTCATCAGAGAAGTAATCTAACGTACAATCTTCAGCCTCGCTCAAAATAGAAATGTTTAACCGAAGCGTCTTGCATGTATCAACTGACGGAAGACTTGTTACGATTATGTGACAAAAATCTAATCTGTCATCGCCTTGTTTTTTTTTATCAAAAGGCAGACTGTGAAATATTACACTTGTGTTTTCAACAGTTGTACTTGTTTTTTATTTGAGTACTCAATTTGCACGAAAAAAAACCTCGCGGATTAGTTCTTCGGATGCATAGTCAGTCGAGCATTTCGTGTTTGAAACGGTTTTTTGTATGTTAAAGTTACAAAAGAGACACAGCATGAATCCTTACAAAATTGGATTACCATCTTTAACAACTATCTTTGTTGAATGAAAGTTGTAGCTTGCACGTCAAAGTCAATCTGTTCACCTCTTTCATCGCTGATAGATTGTATCAATCGACAGAACAGCAGGGAGAGAGTATGGCAAATGCATTGAAACATTGCTCAACTAATCAGGGTTTTAAATTATATGTTTTTCTCAAAGTGCATTCTAATCGTTTTTCAGTCCGCTGTAAAGTTGCTTAAACATGTGGTTGCTAAATTAACTTTAGATCGTTGCACTCATTTCAGTTTTAACTTATTGGAACATATTTGGTGCGATTTTTTGTCAAACCTATAAGCCGAATTCCACGACTGGTACAACCATAAATGCGTCAGAGCAATATTGTATAGAAGTTTGAAGTTTAGTACGCGCGCCAAAAAAACCCAAGATTCAACAGGCTGCATCGTATTTTCTCATAGATATAACTTTCAAAGATGTTCTAAAATTACTGACAATATGTGTTCCCGCTGGTTCCCGAAAGAGTAACTCTACTATAAAACGCCAGGTTGCTACAACCTGCGAGAAAGCGATTACTCATGCTTATGTTTATAAAGGTCGACCTTCGCAGAAAGTCGGTCATTTGTTTTTTAAATGACGTTTTTCTTTCGAGTTGCCAAAACAAAAATGTTGTTTTTCTTTTCTTGGAAAAAAAGTCAACAAAGTGTGTGTGGTTAGTTGATGTCAACGTGTGGGGTGAAAGTAATTGATATGTGCACACAGCCGAAGGGTCAAGCCGCATTTTTACTGCATCAAAAAACAAATGCTATCTTCTCAACATGAGTTGTCTATGAGGCTATCTTTATCTGGTGATGGAGGTCTAAATTGACGCATGTACATTAACATTTCAAGATTTTACGAGATTGTTCCTTTTTTCTATCTATTTGTATATCCATTTATTAATCTATCTACCAATCTGCTCAAAACCTTTCTCCATTTGTGTATTCACCCTTGTAATTACTCCGGCTTATATTCTCTCTGTACACAATTAAAGAAGGCGTAGAAGATTTGCTTTTACTCTGTGATTTTTGTTTATGTGTCTTCAGTTTCAAAAAAACGGCAAAAGTAAAATGCTTTTTTTACTTTAAGATATTACAACCACTCGTTTTTCAAAACAAGGCCGTAAAGAATTTCGTTGTTGTGTTAGGCTTAAAACTATGCAAGGTATTGTTATACTGGTCTGATCTATAGTTGTACGTATTGTATTGTAAAACAAATTGTGAATTGAATGGTATTAACGTCGCAAACATGGTTAAAATTTAATTACCTGCGTCATTGGAGGTGTTTTACAAAGTTTTATTTTTTCTTTTATGTAGTTGGCAATACTTTGAGCGGTCTATTTGTAGTGCCGGAAGCGCAAAACCGTAAGATTAAAACACTATAGACGTACAATTTGTGACTTCCTATATGACGCACTCAGTCAAATTGGCTTTGTAATTGTTGCTTACAAATACAAAGCAGTTGCACAGAATATCAACTGTGTATTGAAAGGCCTAATTTTGTTCCTTCTTTCCCACGCTGTCTGCTCAAAACCGCAAATGGAAATATTCGTCGTTGGTTGGTGTTTCTGTTGTTGTCGCGTTGGTTTTCGCGGAACTTTTCCGACAAAACTGTGTGAAAATGATTTGTGGTTCCTTTTACTTGGCTCTCAGGAAATAAACCAAATTTCTATTGATTAAATTGTTTCCGCTCTTGGATGGCTGTCAACCTAATGAATTAGAATGACTCATCGCAAACACAATAGATTCTGTATGACGCTAATATTCTGAAGAATTATTGATAATCGTAAGTGCTGATATTATGGAATGATATTTGATTTTATTTAATTATGTTTCACACCGTTCTATTTTAATCAGTATTGAACGATTGGAGTCAGTTGAAGACATTAAAGTTGTTATAGTAAATGTTTGTTTGCTGTAGTTACAAATGTAACCTACGGTCGAGGCAAAATAATCTGACCGACAGCTAGCGAGCTTCATGAGTTTTCAGCCAATAAACAACAAGTTTAAAGCATACTGGAGTGTCAAATATAGTTTAAGTGGGCTATATTCTTAGTAGCCCATAAAAATGTTGGACTCGAAAGGGTCTTTCTTTGCAAGAATCAAAAGTAGCTGTTTTTGTCTTTATGATAATTTTTATCAGGACATATTTCTCAATATACGAAACAACAGACGCTGTTACTAGCTTTATTGTAAGTACTGATGAATTAGTTTTCGTAAAAATTGTCTCGGTGAGTAAGCACCCAGGTTAATTTGTGATCACCTTAAAAAGTTCGTCAAGATTTTCCCTTATAGCAGCGTTGAGTAGAATACACAATAGGCCAGTGCTTTTTGTTTGCATTACTTAAAAAGCAAAACCTAATAAATAATGTCTTTCTCAACATTCACAGTTAACTACAGTTGTTTGATATTAGATCCAAGGTTGTTGCTTTGGAAGATCTAAAAACTTGTAATGTTTTACTTTTAATCAGTTTTGGCTTCTGCGTTGTGTTTCTATATTCAACTGGTTGTTTTCAGTACTAGGTTTTTTTGGTTTGTTTTGGGGGTTTCTCCCTCGCAGCCGTTTTTTCGGCTCGTCACCAATGCTCCTCCCCACACGATTGTTCAAGTGAATAGGTGTGTTTTTCTGCTTTGCATTATAAAAGGTGTTGATTTTGGCTCGGTTATTCATGATTTAACTGATAGCGATAGATGCTCTGGGGTAAACAGCATGGAACAGCATGTACGCTTTGCCTAATCGTAGAGGCAAGGACTCCCAGGCGGACCACATGTCGAGACACTGGCAGAAACTTTACAATGTTTTTATAAAAAACGAAGTTGTAAGATTCGATTTTTTCTGAATGTTCTTTAACTTATTTAAGCTTACTTGCAAAATGGATAAATCGCTTAAGTCCAAGCCGGCTGGTTTTCAAACTCAAAATGACGAAATTGAGCATCTTTAATGTTACAGGCAAAGGTTTATGCATTCTAGAAGCATCAATGATAATCTTTTAAGTATATAGATACACCTGTCAGACTATTGTGGCAATCGTGTTTCATAATTTCCTTAAACCGCGTCATGGGATCTATACCCCTGCATGTGTGTTAACAAATGATGACTTCGTGCAACGAGGGACCACTCCTTTACGCCTTGTGGGCAGAAAAACTGAAGGCTAAGGAAAAAACTGGGGGATTATTAAACGAGAGAGTTTATGACTATTTTTATATATAAAAATCAGTTTTGTGCTCATTTGTGTTGCAGTTGGTGTTGTTGTAATTGCCTGTTTAGTATTCCCTTCCATTCTATCAAAAAGTAGAGCTTTTTCAAGACGAATCTCGACATACAAACACCGTGAGAAACCTTTCCCGTGAGATAGACCGCAATAGTGTCTCGATGTTTACTAAATCAATGCAAGGTAGCTTGGTTTTAACCAGTTTTGTCTTCGACTTGCCCCTGCTAGACAATTTTACTCGTTTGTAGTAAAAAATTGACTTGGAAGTCAGGGAAAACGTCCCAAAATACAAATTAGTAGTCGCGGCTGTTCGACTTTCTTCCCATACCAGGCCACCATGTTTTGTTTC
>JAOBAT010067261.1:0-23033 GCA_026413305.1 Hydrozoanthus tunicans
TCTTCTCTTCTCTTACAATGGTCCATTTTACAATACAATCCATTAATCGTGTATATTTTCAATGTACTCTTTGACAAGCATGATGTTCTTCTGTTCTTCTTCTATGGTCCATTTTACAATACAACCCATTAATCGTGTATATTTTCAATGTACTCTTAAGCCTTGACAAGCGTGATGTTTTTCTTCTCCAACAATGGTCCGAATTACAATACAATCCATTAATCGTGTATATTTTCCATGTACTCTTCGACAAGCATGAGGTTCTTCTCTTCTCTTACTATGGTCCATTTTACAATACAATCCATTAATCGTGTATGTTTTCAATGTTCTCTTTGACAAGAATGATGTTCTTCTCTTCTCTTACTATGGTCCATTTTACAATACAATCCATTAATCGTGTATATTTTCAATGTATTCTTTGACAAGCATGATGTTCTTCTCTTCTCTTACTATGGTCCATTTTACAATACAATCCATTCATCGTGTATATTTTCAATGTACTCTTTGACAAGCATGATGTTCTTCTCTTCTCTTACTATGGTCCATTTTACAATACAATCCATTAATCGTGTATGTTTTCAATGTACTCTTTGACAAGAATGATGTTCTTCTCTTCTCTTACAATGGTCCATTTTACAATACAATCCATTAATCGTGTATATTTTCAATGTACTCTTTGACAAGCGTGATGTTTTTCTTCTCCAACAATGGTCCATATTACAATACAATCCATTAATCGTGTATATTTTCACTGTATTCTTTGACAAGCATGATGTTCTTCTCTTCTCTTACTATGGTTCATTTTACAATAAAATTCATTAATCGTGTATATTTTCAATGTTTTCTTTGACAAGCATGATGTTTTTCTTCTCTTACAATGGTCCATTTTACAATACAATCCATTAATCGTGTATGTTTTCAATGTACTCTTTGACAAGCATGATGTTCTTCTCTTCTCTTACTATGCTCCATTTTACAATACAATTTATTAATCGTGTGTATTTTCAATATACTCTCAAGCCTTGACAAGTATTCTGTTCTTCTTCTCCTACAATGGTCCATATTATAATACAATCTATTAATCGTGTAAATTTTCAATGCACTCTTTGACAAGTATGATGTTCTTCTTCTCTTACTATGGCCCATATTACAATACAATAACTTGAGAAATTGAGAATAATGTGATAGTTCCCTTTGTAGTAACTAATTAGACAAGTTGAAAGTAACTCTTTTTTCATGTTTGGTGCTAGAACAGGAAAAAAAATAAAAAGAAATCGTACCCGTATTTATTGTTGAGCTAAAACGTTTTAGTAATCGTTGTCGTTATGGCTACACTCTGAGAATTTACGCGATACTTTTACTGAGTCGAGAGGTTTCAACACTTAAAAACTTTTCTCCATAAAACATTCGAGATGGGAAAAAGCTCAGGAAGAAGCCTTTGCTAAACGAAACTGCAAGTTTAAATGTGCAACACGGGTACTTCAAACCCACAAAAAGAGCGAAAGTTAAGCACAACTAAGAAAATCGAAAACAAAAGTGTTCCAGAAAAACCATCAAAGAGGACCAAAACATATATGTGGGAGGTGCTTTGGCATAACTAAGATAGCTTCCTCGATGAAAAATGAATGTTTCAAATGTGGAAAGATTGGCCATCCCAAAAGGGCGTGCAGAAGCAAAGTAAAGTGAAGTGGTGCAATTATATAGCGCTTTTCCATGTACACTTTTAAAGGCGCTTTACAATGATCAGCTTACGACCAGCGGACCGGAAGTTTATAAAGGCGCAAAAGGCAGTAGCTTCAAAGCGATCCATGTATGCTGGTACTTATTTTATCGACCGAAGGATGGAAAGCTGAGTGACCTTTAGCGGGAAAGAAGGTCACCCAAATAGTCAACCCTCGAGCAGGCCGGGGATCGAACCGGGGAGGCAGAGATCTTTCCAATGCACCAACCCCTCTGCTAGAAGGGGAGAACAAAGTTTCCATTCCGAGGCAAAAATCATCAGGTCAGGATACCCTTTTGGAGAAATACGATTAGGGACATGCACCTTTTGTTGAGACCGACCCCTCAAGTGCAGGTGTGCAGATGTGTATGGGAGAGGGTAACTTTTCAACCAGTAAAACAGCTCTTAATCAATTAACTAGATTTATACTTTTAGCCATGGGTGCCTCACTGCACGGTGTGGAGTATTGTATGGGGAAGGAGAAGGTGCCTATATGACTCAAGATCGTTGACTTCGCATAGAGAGAATAATTATGCGCAACTGAAGAAAGAAGCTCGCAAATTTCATAAGTGGTAGAAAGTTTGGTATGATTTCCGGAACCAGCAGGAGAACAGCCCTTTGCCTCATAACCATCAACGAACTATTTAAGCGGTTTGTAGAACTGTCTGTAACAGCCAATGAATTTAAGAAAAAGATAAGAAAATAATCCATTGCTATCTGACAGTTTGAAGAAATACAATCTGAAAGTTGCCGCGAATCAAAGGAGCTTGATTAGTGTTCTAAAGCCAAGTCTGACTAATCGTGTAGGAGAGATACAACAAAAACGGGAGGACGGAATAATGAACACAAGGAATTGTAATAAAGAAACTTAGCAGACAAAGTTACTCGGTCAAATTTGGGAGAAGAGCACAACACTATCGTGTTGATCAGATGTATAAAAACCAGCTTAAAATTTCCCAAACGTTTGGAGTCTAACAGGACTCTAGACACACCTCAAAGGATGCCAATGGACCATCCAGACAGAAGATATCCATGTACAAAACGTCAGGTTTATCTATCCAAAGAACCTAAGGCCTCATTTGAAAAAGTTTAGTATTTACTTGAAAACTAGAATAACTGTCCTTTCATTTTTGGGAACAGCAATTAACTTTTATACAATGGACAATTATCAGTAACGGGCATGGAATCAATTGAACACCTTAACATTTAACTGAATTTTCATTTAACCAGAACTCAAATGGGATCCTTTCAAAGTGGAAGAACAGGCAGTTGATCGGTGTCTTTTCGAGTTTAGGAACCGGTAATTGATCGGTGTCCTTTCTAGGTGGACCTATAGGCAATAGATTGATGTCCTTTCAAGGTGGACTGGCCGGCAATTGATTGGTGCCCTTTCCAGGTTTCTCGAAATCACTTGACTTTTTATGCTATCACGCCCTGGTTTGTTTAATTGCCCGGGTAAACGGTATTAAATTAAAAGAAAGACTTATGAAGCATGAACACCAATGACGAGTTGATGGTAATCATTCTGCTTACAGCAACATAAACCTTAAATTTTAAATTAAAATAGTAAAAGCGTTCTCTGGTTAAAAATTTTAGTAAAATACAAGCTTTCGGTTGTCAGACTACAACCTTAGATGAGTGGAAAACTTAACTACAGAGCTATGCATATAAAGGTTAAGAGGTGCAAGGTAAGATTGAATAATTACAAAGGAATTACAATATTGACTATAAACCAAAAGGTGAAAAGTTAAGATAAAAGGTGTCAACAGGTTAGTTAGTTAAAAGAATCGTATATTGTTTTGGCAGTGGCTTGGAGTTGTTGTCAGCGTTTTTTGTTACAGCCGTGTGCCAGGACTCAAGTGTCTTTCTTTTGATAAAATTTCCCTTGTCAATGACTTTAGCTTGATCGAAGTTCATGCTGTGCCCGTCCTCCCTGGCATTTTGTGCGACATTTGAACCCTTTTTGTATAATTTTCTGTTCCTAATATGTTCTTTTTTGCGAGTATTGAACGATCTCCCCGTTTCTCTAATGTAGCACCAGGAACAGTCAAAGCAAGGAATTTTGTAGACGACATCTTTCTGAAAATTGATATTTGGGTGGAATTTCGGGGACGGGAATTCTTGCATAAGTGTTTTCAAAGGCCTGTTTATTACATGAATATTATGTTTTCGAAGAAGTCTGGAGAGGGGCTGGGTCAAGCCGTTGATATAAGGGAGACAAGCAAAGCCTTGATAGGAGTTATTTGGATCTGCCCATTTAAAGAACATATAACTTAATCTTCGGAGGTGTAAGCGACTGGTTGAGATAATTACTTCTTTAAGATACAAGAAATAAAATCGGAGTTGTAGCCATTAATTTCTAAAATGCGTGTGACATGCTCTACTTCACGGGTTTTCTTGTCTGTTGTGCTCGGGAGATTAAGTGCGCGATGAATTAAAGTTGAAGCCACGCTAACTTTTATTGTTTATCATGGTGTGAATGAAAGTCTAAATATCTGTCTGTATTAGTCGGTTTCCTGTATACATCAATGGAAATAGTGCCATCTTCACGAGTAATGAAAGTGTCTAAGAAAGCAACCTGGCCATTCAATGGTAAACTTGATATTAGAATCGATAGAGTTTAAGTTTTCATGGAAGTTCATAAGGGCGTCTTTTAGAAGCTAACCTGTTGACACCTTTTATCTTAACTTTAGATGTAATTTTAAGTTATTGTTTTCACCTTTTGGTTCATATTCAATATTGTAACTCCTTTGTAGTTATCCATTCTTACCTTGCACCTCTTAACCTTTATATGCATAGCTCTGTAGTTAAGTTTTCTACTCGTCAAAGGTTGTAGTCTGACAACCGAAAGCTTGTACTTTACTAAGATTTTTAACCAGAGAACGCTTTTACTATTTTAATTTAAAGTTTTATGCCTGGTTACGATTCTTCAATTTTTAAATAAACCTTAAACCCAAAAACCGGGTCGACATAGATTTGATCGCATGATAAGAATGTACAAGCTAGTTCCAGAAATAAAGATTGTCTTTCATAGCTCCAGTCAATGTTGCGAGTTTCAACATTTTAATTCTGTTCCTTAGGTTTGCGAGCACCGCAAATTTGCATTTCATTGAAAAAGTTTCTCGGGGTATTGAATGACGCGCTACAGGTGCGGAGAGAACGGCCTTCCGTTCAGTAAAACGTTTTCCAGTCTTGTACACGGATACTTTACTAACAAAAACTATCGGACCTCAAACTTTCGGACATTGAATTTCGGACGAAATACTTGCGGTCATTTTACCCGCAAATTTCGGACAAGCGACGACACTATATATATATTTTTTGAGAATTTATCAATAAAACTAAATTGGTTGACAAATTAAACAACTCCAAACCTACGAGATATCGAAAACGCCAAGAGTAGTGAAACAGTTAAATGCTGTTATTGCATTGGAAGATGATAAACCCGAGTTGTAAGACTACATGCAGCCTAATTAGTTGGCTTCCTGACCACACTAGGCTTTAAAATCTTGTGATATAAGATAAAACGTATTAATATATTAATAATATTCAGAAGTTAATTTTTTTTCAAAAATTTAATAGTTCGAATATATTTGTATTTAAAGTATAAAATTTACTACAAACTTATGTTACTTACTCGTCAACGCACTGAACAAATGCTTAGAAAACCAGTGTCAAAACAATCGTGTTTTTTTTATGGAAAGACCAATTAACTTTTACACTATAAGCTAGCTTCGATAACGAGTAATAAATCAACTGAATTTGTTGACGCTTACCAAGATTCGAGCGGAAGCAAATATTAAGAAAAGCCTTTCAGAAACAGTCGCCTCATTAAAAAAATAGCATCTATTTGAAAACTAGTTTTAAGTTCGTGCATAATTGTCTTTTCTTTTTTTGAAACAGCAATTAACACTTCAACACATATACATTGAACACGAACAATATCCATGACAAGCACTAAATCAACTGAACTCTCTAACACTTACATGATTTCTCATTTAAACCAGTATAAAACGAACCACGAGTAGTTTTTATCGGATTTGAGAAGCAACAAATGTTAAGAGACGGCATCAGCTTAGAAACAGCTGCCTCATTTGAATAAGGTTTTATGTATACGTCTTTTTCCAAATGAGGTTTCCGTATTAAAGAGCTCAGCACAGCAGGTAATTGAAGAAACGTTTTCTAAGTGAAAGCTTTGACTTCCAAGACAACTGCGTCTACTTGCTCGGTAAGCCGATTAGAAAACACTTCGAGCAAATATAGAAGTCCTAAACAGAAGATATGGAAACTCGAAACAATTCCCGAAACTTGCGAAACGCAAGCGATCTCAACATCATTACTGTAATTGGCGAATGTTTTGTGAACGACAGAACTGCTATCAAAATTCTGTACTCAGTTGCGTACAGTCTTCTTATTCTTGGTTCACTTATTGGTAATTCGCTTATCATTGCCGTGGTGCGAAAGGACAAGATAACAAAATCAACCGTCAGTTACTTCATACAGAGTATGGCATTTGCCGATCTACTCATTACTGTTATCTACATGCCGAGAATGATCTCGCTAATTTTCCGAGGATACGAATGGCTTATTGACGGAACGGTTGGCCTTGTGCTTTGTAAAGCAGTCCCGTTTTGTCATCATGCGGCAATCTTGGTGTCTATTCAAACGCTGGTTATAGTCAGCGTGGAGAGATTCCTGGCAATAGTTTATCCTCTTAAGAGGAACATCACTAAAGGTGTTGCCAAAATCTTAATTGCGTTTGCATGGAGCATTTCTTTCGCAGCTCGCATTCCTCATCTTCTGTCCCTAACAACGAAACGCAATTCAAGTGGACAACAATTCTGTATCACTGGATTCTCTTTCGCGTTACCCGATGACAAAGCTAAGAGACCTTACAACCAACTGTTGCTTTACATGTTTTATGTGGTACCCTTGCTTGTGATAATAGTTATTAATTCTCTGATTATGGTTACATTATGTCGAAGAAGGGTTCCGGGAAGTTACAACTTGAGAGAGCAGAAAAGAAGAGAGGCAACGAATAGAAGAGTATTTCGTATGCTGTTTTTGGTGACATGCTTGTTCATGGTGTGTTGGATGATGTATTTCATAATGAAGATCTTGCCCTTGAAGTTCATATGCTCAGTTAACTTTATTCGGCTTTTGCTGGCTCATGCTAATTCCGCACTTACGCCCTGTGTCTATTTCGGGTGCAATGAGAGCTATCGAAAAATGGTAAGACGTTTATTTGTTCGAACTGTGAACAGAAGCGTCGGTTATAAAGACGCGGGGACTTCATTGTCGAAGATGAGTTCTGAAATGTTCACCTTTCATCGGCAAACTGATGGCACAACAGACAAACCGGCAGTTTCTAAGGAGCACCAGATGAAAACTTTAAAGATACAAGTTACATCTTAAGTCGCTTTCTATTTGACCGGTCCGTCCGGCCAGTTTTTAATGGATCGCACGACTTCTCAAAACTGGTTCTGGCCAGAACGGCCTTGCTCGTGGATCAGCGCCGTTCAGTTTTCCCGCTCCGGTCGGCTAAAGCGCGGGAGCTAGAAGAGTTGTGGCGGGAAAATGTACGCGCGCGCCTTCTTAGTATTATTTGCTGCATGCTAGTAGGATTAGGAAAATGTCCCAACTGAACAGCTTGTTTCTGACACGCCAGAACCAGTTCTTTTCGGCTGGCCGGACAGGTCAAATGAAAGCATTTTTACTATATATCATTTTTTATGATTGTGAAAGATTCAATTTTAATTTTGTTTTTACAAAATTTAAGTGGAACTTGATCTTAATTGTTCAAACATCCGCCGATGCTAGTTTTAGTCACAAAGGAGAACTTCTTTTTTTCAAAATTAAGTAGTTTTCTATTTTAATTTTAGCGACGGTATAATCAAGCTGTTTCTGTTTGCTGTCACCAATCGATTTCTAGTTTACAACCGTTAGATTGTCAGCCGCCGGTTACCAAGAATTTCGTATTTAACTGGCACCTTAAATAGTCGAAACTTGATTAAGACTTGTTATTACTTTTTATTTTCCTAAAGTGAAGCCATTTTGTAAAGCATCTTTTTAACTACAGAAATCGTTTGACTGACGCATTAAAATTTATGACGAATAGACGTTTAATTTTTTCTGTAATTTTATCCTTAGATAAGTTTTTAGGCAAATTCGAAGCTCTTGCTCCAAACTCAGAAATAGGCGTTGCTACAACAAACAAGTTTTAAGCCTGAAACACTTAACAATTTCTCCTTTCTAAACAAAAATTTAGTCAGTTTCGATGGCTCTACGTTCTTTATTATTTGCAATTCATTTGCCATTATTGTTTAGTATGGGCATTGTAACTATACAGTTTGCTATTATGAACGAGTTTTGATTTATTTATGCAGCTTTTACCGTACCTCGCTTGCGAAAACAAAAATCAAACAAACAAGAAAGCTCGCACAACAACATTTGGTTCCAAAACTAAGGGTGGCCGAAAAGAAAAAAAGGGTAAAAGTACAGTCCACTGATTTTAAGGAATTTTATTGAACATTTGTCAGATGAAAACATATTCAGGAACACGACAAAGTGTGTGGACCTTTGCGTTAACACCAAATCAGTAGGTAGCAGATAAAATTAAGTGTGAATGTTAGAAAAGGGATCTTCGCCGTGTGAAGAGTGGTCTTACCCTACAGGGCAGCCATAATTTCCGCCCTTTGCCAGCCTTTCTTGACAATTGCCCGGCCTTCAGGGGACATCAGATGATTTTACAAGGACACAAGCCGCTGCACATGCAGCCGCTTGATGGCAGTAAGGCGGAGGTCAACATTAACTTTGTCAGTTTTTTGACAATCGAGCATACAACATTCTTTCAAATGGGTTTCATTGCATTTTTAATTGTTTCTTTATTACGCGGAGAAAGATAGGGATAGAGGATAGAACCTTCATTTCAGCGCTAACTAAATTTAGCGATTTTGAGCATTGGTAGCCGATAATAACAGTAACATTGTGGTAATTCGCATTTTCGTTGGAAATCGTTAACTTTAGGAAGTATTACCACCTTTATTCTGGAATAGGAACAATATAGAACAAACATTTCGATCTGTACAGTTTCCCAGTAATAAAGAACACAAGGTTTCAAGTAGTTAACGCATTAGTATTTCTGAACAAGCTTTTGTTGCTTGCAGCTTTTGCAAAGCATTTAAAACATCAACATATTTCTTTTTTTGAATTGCTCGGTCAAACTTGAACTTCTTTCAATCTGCTGGTCCTTGTTCTATGAAACAGCTCAAAACAGAAATCGCAACAAGGGTTGAACAACAGTAGTCTGATTATGATCATAGGTTGTTATCATAATCACCAAAAATAAATTTTTTTCTCCATCTCGCCCACAAAAACTTATCTCTTGTTCCTTCTCCTCCTTGGCTCCCTCCTCCTCTTCCGCCCCTTCTTCATCCTTGCCTCTCTCTACAAAGTCAAATTTATCAGTGTCTGCAAACAGTTTGGTGGCTGGTGACAATTGCTGCTAATTTAACATTGCATTTTAGTGGCTGGCGCGAATGACTTTGTCATTCCCTATAGTCTTCTTCAAGATTCCTATGAGCAATATCTCCTCGAGATGCACTGCTGCTACGGAATAACACCAGACATAGTTATTGAACATGCACAGCATGTCTGTCCAGATCTCCCTTCACCCTCCCCCGGGCTATCCTCCCCGGCATCCCCGACACGCCCCAAGCATGCAGGATGTGTTTTATCTACGTGTTCTTCGAAAGCCTCCTCAAGATTATCAATGATAACAACATTAGCATTCTCAGCGTTTTCTGGTGTTACAGTGCTTGTACAGTTCAGTTCAGCCGACTGGTTACTAGAACCTGAACAGCTTTCGCTTTGCTCTTTACTACAAGTTTCTGTATTAACTTTCCCTTTTATGGAATTCTGAATAGTTACCATTTCTGATCCATCAGACTTACTAGAAACAGAATTTCCTGCAGTGCCTGATGGCTCAGGAACTTGATTCAAATTGTCAATCGGTGTTGTCTTTGAAGAATTTTGATTCAAAGAGTTTAAAAATGTAACAGCTGACGTTAGCTCATCTGTGTCAGCATCAACATCATCACCACCTTCATCACCGCTGCTGCTACTCCTGCGGGAGCTAAGGCGAGCCTGCCCTCTCCTTCGATACAACCTCTGCCTAGCTCTTCGACGTCGCCTAAAGGATACAGCCTCATTTTCCCTCTCGTTCGAGTCTGAGCCAGGAAGATCTGGTAACACAACTGAAGCTGGAGTCTCATCTCCAGTGTCACTCAAAGTTTCAGAGGAACCTGTTGTGGAAACGGTGTTTAAGAGTTCCCTAAACATGCGCCTTCTACTCAGCACCCTCAGCCTCCCAATACCTCTGTCCGTCCTGTAATGATCTTCTCCTTCTGAGGAAGGGTTTGTTTGCCTTGACAGGAGCTCCCTTAGTCTGGCAACACTGATTCCAACTGTGTCCTCGTCACTGCTGTCGCTACTATCTTGATGAACAAAATTCAAATAAAATTCATCGGGGGAGAGCGTTCCCGTTGAGTCCGAATGCCAACCGGACAGTTCTCGCTGGATCAACGAGTCAAAAAACGCCAACATTCTTGGATCTTCTTCGACTGAACACTCGTCATATTCATGGGTCAACGGTCTTCCGCTGCCTAGTACCAGCTCAACATAGTCATTGTGGGTGTAAAGATCTCTCTTTGTTGGCCCTGATTCACGGGGGAAAGTCGTTCCCTGGCCACCCGGTAAAGAAAAGGGGCTCCAGACCTGAGATGCAAACAAAGCACTGTGAGGCACAAATCAGTTTCTTTCGGTAATTCAAAAATACAAGAAACTAATCTGTCAGTGCGCACAGATCTCTCTGAGAGAAGTATTGATAACTTAGTAATATTAAAATGCTCAAGTAGCTGCCAAATTTGCATGGTTAAAACACCCTTCCAGTTATCATAATTTCAAGTTAAAGATTGTGTTTACTAGTTAATTACCCTGTCACTTCAACAGACTTTGCCAGTACACATCATCTTCAAGTACTTAATAGTGATGATAAAAACTAATCTTCAGCTTTGTGGGTACGAACTTGGTATTCTACCACAAGTTACTCTCACCGGAGAAAAAAACCTTCTTTAAGAACAAATTCGTGGAGAGAAGTTGTTAGTATTTAAAGTCTCAGTAATGACCGCCCTCTTTAATGAAAGATTTAATGCAGTCGAAAAGCCAAGTGCTTATTCCGAGCATTTCTTTACTCCCAACGAAGTTACAAAAAAAAAACTGCAAGACAGCTTTCGAAAAATGTTGCGAACCGTCTTAATTTCACCAAAAACCTTGAGCTTGTTTATGCCCCACAAGCAAATCGCTAGTAACTGGCATTTCTTCTACTCACTAAATAACTGCAAAATCATGAGTGAATAAAGATTATCCGCGTAACATACTGGCTTTTTGATGACTTATATGTTACACAGTATACTTGCTGAACTATTAAGAGTTCTGGTTGGCAAAATTAAAAACATAATTCTGAATACCGAGCAGCTAAAGTACGTCTTACGTGACGTGACAATAGATAACATTTCTTGGAACAAAATTGCATTCATAGCTGATATCGTGTCGGATGGCGCAAAGTAAGAAAAATTTAGCTCGGGTTACACGATACTAGCTTTTAGATGACGTTCAAAAACTCACAAAAACGTGCGGGGTATACCCGGTTTTCCTTGGCCTGTTCTTTTTGTATAATATGCTAAGGTTTACAACGGTTACCTTGACAACCTTTTCGACCCCCGCAGAGCAGAGCATGTGAGTGTACGGATTGAAGCGTACTTGATTTACGATGGACCGGTGAGAACTCAAAACCATGGCTGCCCTTCCTACAGTGGTGATTGAAGGGTCACTGGCATCAACATCCGGAATCTTCCACACATACACATTGAAATCATCTGAACCAGAGACGATGTACTACCAGAGAGGGAGGAAAGGAAAAGGACATAAACAATTAAACAGCTAACTGTCTTGCTTACTAATGATCAAGAATAGGCAGTCGACTACTGCATGGGACTCAGAATGAAGTGGCTGTAATTTTCTTTATCGATTAAAACTAGGAATATCTATTAATAGTAGAATGTTCGGAGTATCATTCTCTTCAATAAGTTCTCTTATAACCGGTTCGTATGCATCTAAATCATCTAAAGCAGAACTTGGCAGCATTCTTTTATAGTTCACACGAGAATAGTTCCGGTCAATGATCGGGTTTTTTTTCGTGGGTTGTTTCTCGTCGCTTTGTTGACAAAATATCGAAAATATTGACGCCAATAGATATTTTACATTAATTAAAATCACTTTATTTCACTATATCATCTAGTTATATTGAATATAAGGAGTAACTTGTGAATCACTCGTAGTCGTAACCGACGATAATCCGACGTAAATCCGGTTCTTGCTATCTGCCAGGAACGCCTGCCTGAAATGAGGTGATTGACATCACTCTTACACAGGCCGTGACAATAGGACGAAATTCTTCGTCCCAATGATGCTTACAATTCACCCTCCTTTTAAAACACTTGAATCTGTACAGAGTTTGTGGAGATCTAGCTTCTCCTTACAGAACAATACATTGGATTCTGAGAATGTGATACTGGACTACAAGTACCAAACTCTCTAAAAGATAATTATGAGGAGCATACCTGATCCTTATTACTTGCAAACCAGTTGCTTTGTTCATTGTACATATGTAACCGGTACCAACCCCCTGCCCACCCCTCCCTTGCCCCTCCCTCTCTTCCACCATCACACGGTCCACATTCAAAACATTAAGGTGAACATACCTGATCCTTATCGCCTGCAAAACAGTTGCTCTTCATTGTACACACATTACTGTAACCTGGATGTTCAAACTCTACCAGTGGCGAATGTCTGTCAATCTTGTACAAGGCTGGAGGCAGACGCCTTCGGAGTGCCGTCAGGTAGTTACCACAACTGCTCCATTTGACACACATGGCACAAAGAGAATTTCGTCGATCATAATGAAACAGATAACTGAAGAAAGAAATGGACTATGAATCAGCTTACAAGGAGCAACTTAAAAAACATGTACTGTACTTATTTACAATATGCTGATTGCAAGGAGCAGATTTTCGTATGAGTAACATCTTGTCTTGCTGTTTCAATGGTTCATGCAAAAGAAACAGATATAAATGAGTTTTATAAAGAAAATTGAGTTTCCCTTAATTAGTTTGGGCTAATTAATGGAGGTCAGTTAGAAGATCTTGAGGTCAATTCTTTGATATATTTGTGCTATGAAGCAACTATAGTAAGAGTAACGGAAAACGTATAAGCGAAAATTAGCAACCTTGTGGCTTGTCGCACACACGAAAGGCAGGAGAGAGTTGCATATAATTATAGTTGTCACCTTTAAACAAAAGGGAAACACATCTGAATTTTTTACTGTCCCAGTTCCTATCTTTAGAAGCTCCTTGTTTCATTTAGATTTTGCAAGAACCAAGACTTAGAACTTGAGTGTTGTACGCTACAAAAGGCTTCTTGAAGAACTTTGGTGCTCTTAAAGCAATTTCCTGAATGGAAAATTTTGCCAAACTCACGTGGAGCAGATTCACGCTTTTAAGATCGTGAGACATTTGATAGGCAGAATCGCGAACTAAAGGCGTTACAAGTTAACCTGGGGCGGAACAGTTTTTTGAATGGACTGTGGGCAGGCTCTCTCCATACCCTTCCCTCTTCTCTTCGCAGCTTGCTTTGCTCGTTGTTCTGGAATGAAAATGCTACCTATAGGTGGAGGAATTAAACTGCCCTGCCAATTCTATTTGTTTGCAAGCTAAGAACACAAGGACAAGATAAGGGATGCCTTTACAGCAACATTTGCATGGCATTGAAAATACAACAGACACAAGACCAACATCATGATTCAAGACCACTAGTAATAAATGATAAAACCATTTCTAGTTTCTGCCAGTCTTTAAGGCAAATGCCTATTGAGTTGAAAAGAAGCCCACACATATTCTGAGATGAATCCTTCTCGAGATAGTTTTTGCAATGTCAATCTTGAGGGGCACTTTTCTCAAGATAGGCGTCTTTTCCAGGTTAAGCCCACTGTACACCGTACTCTACAGTACAAGGGGGCTCACAGAGCCTTTAACTCTTAATACCTCCATCATAAATTCATTTTCTTAAGCATTTGGAAGTAAAAGAATTAAATGTGGTGGTTACATCAGTCTGTTGTAAACATTATTTTTAACAATTACATAATAACTACCGCATTGGATTTCGAGTGTCCCATATCTGAATTCCATGTTTGGAGTTGGCTGTAGCAACAAGTTGGCAATCTACTGGATTGAACACTGCTGCATGGAATGCTGCATTTGACTGAGCAATGCAAGTACTGGAATCTGAAGAACAAGTTAAAGATCATTGCATAAAATGATTTTAAAACCCTGAAAAATAATAATGACACTTAGTCTATCAACACTTGAAAAGGACACTAATGAAGCTGAAAAATAAAACTATAAAAGGATCCAGGAAACAAGGGTCATTGATTCTCATTTTTTACCAGGTTATCTTTTTTCAACATTAATTTTACAGCTTCTCCTTACCAGAAGTTGGTCTGACCCGTATGTCTGTTAACAGCGCTTTTCCATCATCACATGCTGACAGGAAAAGTGAATCATCTTCTGGATGCATACTCAGCCCATAAATTGGATCATCATGGAAAAAATTACCAACAACTTCACCACTAAAAACAGACATTTTGTTATGATTACTTAATGTGATATTACAGGTAACTTGGTTTAAGTGTTCATGAAATGAAAAATTTGTTACCTCAGTTGACAGACCTTGCAAAATAAGGAATAGCAGTAAAAAATTTCAACAAAACACTTTCTGGTTCTTGAGATTCCAACATCTAATCTTTTCATTTTTTTTTTATCTGCTGCCAATCCAACCTTTGGACACATTTAAGCCAAACTTGGGATGATGATGTATGTCGAGGTAGGTAGATTAATTCTCTACAGTGTTTAGCATAAAGTAAAAACTACAACCATATTCATAGATTGTTGTCCTTCAGTGTTTTAAGAGTGAATACAACATATAAATTCGAGTGAGGCCTTACCACTGCAAAGGGATATAATCCAAGTGCTGCTGAATTGTTTCATAGGTCATGGATTCGAATCCCACTGAGGTAAGAGATTTTTTCTCTTTCCTTGTGTGGGTTTAAGGGATTCCTTGTTTATGCTGTAGATCAGCGACACTTGGATTATACCCTGTTCCAGTGGTAAGGCCTCACTTGAATTTATATACATGTTTTATTCAATATCATCTTCGTTTTTTACAAACTTACGTTTTCAAGTCATGCCGAAGTACTTGGTCATCATTGCCTATATCACAAAAATAAAACATTAAGTATATATAGCAAATGGTAAAAAATTAGATTACAAGAAGATTTGTCATTATCTTGATTCTGTGTGTTTTGGCCTTTCTCCAAAAGCAAGGAGAAAGGAGACAAAAGAAAAAAGTTCAGTTTTAAGCTTAATGCCTAGCTCAGAAACCCCCCCCCCTCCTCCCCCAGGGGTACTCCCTTTTTGGTATGGTAAAATTGGGGTGCTTGTCAATTCTGTAGTTTGGTATTTTTAGGGGTTTTTTTTAGAGAAAAAGCAAGGTTATTTTTAGAAAAATATTGATTTTAGGGGTGCAAACAAAATGAGCATGTTTTTTTGCTCAGTAATTTTCTCCTGCCTTTTTCAATTTTTTTAAAGCATATATATGCATTGGTATTTTAGGGGGTGTTTTTTACATTTTCCAAACACTCCTATAATTACTTTTATCTCGAGGTACAGTAATCCCCTCCCCCCAGGGGTATGCTCTTGCCTGGACCCCCTGACATCACTCTTATATGCAGAAGCAACAATGCTATATATTCATGCTATTTTTTCCCACCATTCTTAAGAGCTGAGACAGTGTCAATGAGAACTTACTGACAACAAAATTGAGAAACTCAACCAGTAAAAACAGAGTTTATAATATTAACCTTTATCCTGCACTGCTTGAACACCTACAATTTAAGTGGCAGTTCATTTTCTTTGTCTTTACAAGTAGATTTTGAAAATACCCATTGCTTCAACAAATTCAGAAGTTGGTAATTTTGTTGAGATTTGATTACTTTGAATTTTAAAAACTTAGCAGAAGCAACTTACCTGCAGAGTAAACATGACTGTTGTCACTGTCAAACAAGGTGCAAAATATGTTTGATCTGTGTTGGCCTTTCATGCAGGTGGGTTTTGCAACACCATAAACTGATGCCTCGACATTCCACAGCAAGACTCGCCGGTCGTCCCCACCTATCAAAAATAATTGATTAAAGCAAATACCAAATTTCTTGGTTTCTCTAACACTTGCTTTTGGTATAGCTTCGAACATGCCAGAGTTGACCTCTTTGTCTAAAGATGATCACATTAATTAAAACATGCTTTACTACTGATCACCAAATCGACTGATTGGTTATAATTATTATATTAAATAAAGTACTTCTTATTATTATCATCATTATATACATATTATTATAGGTTAAACCCTTTAATAGTTATACCCCTCAATTGCTATATAGAACATGTACCATTGTTATATAGGGTAGAACATGCACTATTGCTATATAGGGCAGACAATGCACTATTGCTATCATTATTGGGTTGATAATGCACTGATGCTCTATAGGGTAGACCATGCATTATTGCTATAATTCTAGGTTAGACTGTGCACTGTTGCTATATTGGGGACAGACCATGCACTACTGCTATAACTCTAGCTGGGTAGACCATGTATTGCTGCTATTTAGGGTGGACCATGCACTTTTACTGTATAGGGTAGACCGTGCACTATTGCTATATTGGGTACAGATCATGCACTGTTGCTTTAACTCTAAGGTAGACCATGCATTGTTGCTGTATAGGATAGACCATGCACTATTGTTTAATTCTAGGGTGGGCCATGCACTATTGCTATATAGGGTAGACCATGCACTAATGCTATAGTTCTAGGGTATACTGTGCACTGTTGCTATATTGGGTACAGACCATGCACTATTGCTTTAACTCTAAGGTAGACCGCACATTGTTGCTATATAGAATAGACCATGCACTATTGTTTAGTTCTAGGGTAGGCCATGCACTATTGCTATATAGGGTAGACCATGCACTAATGCTATAATTATATAGGATAGACCATGTGCTATTGCCATTTTTAGGGTAGACCATGTACTGTTGTTATATATAGGGTAGACCATGCACTGTTGCTATATACAGGGTAGACTACAGACTATTGCTATATAGGGTAGAACATGCACTTTTACTATATAGGGTAGACCATGTACTATTGCTATGAATACTGTAGGGTTGACCTTGCATTATTGCTATAAAGACGAGAGACCATGCATTGCTTCACACAGGGTAGACTACAGACTATTGCTATATAGATTTAAAAAACGCACTATTACTATATAGGGTAGACCATGCATTGTTGCTATAAAGGGTAGACCACGCACTATCATTATATAGGGTAGACCATATTCATGAACACTTAATTGTTTAAAAAAGGAAATCTGCTAGCTTATGAGGAGCATTAAAGCTTTCTAACACCTTTTGAGGATCAGGAATCAGGTGAAAGAAATTCCGCACAAGAACTATCACACTTGCAGGTCACTTTATTTTAAGGTAATATAAAAAAACTCTACAATATCTTTCTAAATAGAAATTTACAAAAGCTTGCTGCAACAGTTCTATTGCTACAGCAAACTGATGCCAATCAATTCTTCTATTTTGTTTTAGAAAAGCACTGCAATTTTCAGTAAATGTGCAAAGCAACTTGCTCATTGAATTAAATATCGGCGTTTCAACATCGAACGATCTAAATTCAAAAAGAAAAGGATCTTGGCCCCAGGGTCTGTATTAGTCAGTTAGATCACATTCTTCAGTCAGGATATATTAATTATTCTTGTCAAAACACTATAAATATGTGCTTCAAGATCGTGTATTTTACAGGTACTAAATATAGCGGATTCACTCTTGGATTGCGCTCGTTCTGGCTGACTGCCATCCGGACAGGATTTAAGAACTGTGTCTGTATCAGCTGATTACATCCTATTTCCCATTTGAAGAAAAATTGCACACTTTCAGCATTAATAGCTACAGCTATCGTTAAATTGAAAAGTTCCCTTTTAAGCCTGGAGCCGGAAATTTATAATGAAACAGTAGAAGAACGAATCGATTCTAATTAAAACACATTACTCTACAAACAAAACATTTTTTTGTTTCGTTCTGTAGTGTGCTTGTTTAAACTAGAATATTCACGTCAGTTTAAGTTCTTGTTATCACCACATTTGCCACAAAACAAGTATTTACCTGACACAATGAACTCTCCTCCCTTTGAAGAAAACTCGATAGCATTGACACAACCGAAGTGTCCTTGTAAGTTCCTGTAGCAAAGACTTGAGCATTGAGCAAACCGTTCCCTCACAAACTTGCTGTAGAATCCAGGTGCACCGTATCTCTCACTCGCACTCTGGTAAGATGGAAAACTACACACTCCACTAACAGTTTTCTTTGGCGAAAAGAAAGGCATTTTTCCAGCAGGAGTTGCTTTGCCTTATTTTCAAGTGATTTCATCCATTCTCTTCACGTTCCAAGAAAATGGTTCAAAACAAATGCTGTCGAAGTCGTCGAAGTGTGCATCAAGTTTAAGACCCATTCCTCGTTCACCCCTGTCATTTGTGGTCGCGGAAACCCGGTGACTAGCTACGTTTGCCAGGCTACAAAGTTCTTGTTGCCAAGAGAGCAAGAACGCAAGTAAACTCTCTCCAACTTACACGAAAAGATTTTATTTACATCCAAAGAAATGGAGCATTTGCAGAAAGAGCTTGCAAAGATAACAGTTACAGCTCCAGAAATAACAAAACCGTAAGTAATAATTTTTCACAGCAGTAAAATAGATAGTATTAAGTACGTGAGTACGTGTGTAGTTTGCAGAGGGCAAAAAAGGAAACGGTTAGTACTAAATTTACCATTCCTGTCAGATTATTTTCTGACCAGGGTATCAAATGAGCGTACATATCTAGATCAGCCGCATCTGTACGCATGCTTTGCCTTGTGAATATATCTGTTTAACTTATGGTTTTACTTCCTCTTTGTGGAAGATGAGAAAACGCTCATAGCCAATTCCTATAAATTACGTTCTTCAAATCAAATCAAGCCTTATTTAGTTATTATAATTAAAGGCCGATGTATACTGTATAGGTTGAGTTTGGCTAGCCAAGGGTTTTAAAACTTAATGAAAATGCATGTGCTCCATTTGGGCTGATTCAAAATAACAGCATAAAAAGATCGGTTGATTGTCAGTTGATCATGGTACATTCTGTATAAAACTCGACCAGTACCGCTTCAACTCGGCTGAGCTGCAACTATGGTTTTAGTCCAAAGAGGTGTTGATGGCTGTCAAAAGTCACTTGTATATATAGTAGATGGCACACTGCCTGGTTTAATTGTTAGAGAATCTTACTAGTGTTAAAAGTAGTCCTACTGTTTCCATCTTCTGCAGTTTCAACTAGAGTCCCCAAAGATGTAAAAATTTTGCTGGAGTGCAAGTTCATTCTTTTTGTGATTTTTTAACTTTTAAGCTACCAACTACACAAAACAAGCTGGTACTCTTTCTGAACCCATTTAATGAATGTCAAATAGAAGTAAGTTGAAATATTCAAATTAATGCAGTTTGAACATAATTTATAACAATATACTAGCTTACTTATTTAATATTATTAATTGATATTTATTTATTTTAAAAAACTCCTAGTATAGTTTTTACTGCCTTAGGAGTATACCTATTAAAGTATTAAAGTATTAAAGGTACTGCTCAGTTAATCATTTCATTCACTTTTTTCATTTTTCAGAACCACTGGAGCCATTCAAAAGACCTTTCCAGAATCATACAAGACAAACAGCCCAAAGGAGAAGCTGGTTTTATCCTACTGTGAAAACTTCAGAAGGCAGTTTGTCCATCTCTACCGAGACCGAAAGCCACTCTTTCTGAACCCATTTAATGAATGTCAAATAGAAGTAAGTTGAAATATTCAAATTAATGCAGTTTGAACATAATTTATAACACTTGTGTACTCTATACATGTTCAGTTGAACTTAACAAATTATTGTCAGTATAAGTCTACAAGATTAAGAAATTTGTTATATAAACAGTTACTGTTTTTGTTTCCATAGAAATTTGTATGTGGAACTCTACGACCAACATTGTTACCATATAAGGAGTTGTACGACTATGATGGTTGTGCCCAGTTTGTGTCCGACTACCTCACTTTTCAGCCTCTTGATCCAGAAACTGAACTGGTAAGACTTGAGTTTTTAAAAATATCTAAGTCTTTCCTGACTGATGAGTTGCTCTAAGGCTAATTGGTTATATCTTAACATGCTTAAGCCAGTTATTAAATAGAGGATATTACATGGCCGAGCAGGAATACAAATTTTATCTTCGAGTCTGAAAGTATCTGTCAGCATGAGAAGATAAAATTTGTATCTCCAAGCAGCCATGTAATGTTCTCTTTATTTTATAGGTATTGATGAAACTCCTACATAACCCCCTGGTGGGGGGGAGGGTACTTTGGGTCAAAAGGGTAGGGATGACCATTGGAAAAGTCGGAAATACCCTAAAAAATACCAAGGATAAAAATTTTCTACCCTAAAAAATCCTCTTGGTTTTAAAATTACCCTGAAAAATACCAATTAAAGCTAAAATTTTCCCCAGGGTAGCTAGTGGACCCCCTTGTGTTTTACTGAATGCAATATGCAGTAAATAAAAGCACGTGCGTAGTAGAACGTTTGCCAAAGGATGTCTTTTAAAACTTCTTATCAGTACGCATGTTTGCTAAAACACGAGACAGCAAGCAGTCCAGTAGCTTGGCGTTTTAAAACCCTAAAAAATACCAGGCTCTTGGTTTAACATCGGATTCCTATTTACAACCCCTAAAATATACATACCAGACTGGCAATTTTAACCCCTAAAAAATACAATGGTCATACCTACCATCCCACTATAGGGAGTACCTTCCCCCCGGGCACAAAAAACAATCTTTTCTAAAAGATTCAGCTATGTGTCTGAGTGGGAAGCTCTTTTGTAGTTGGCCTTTTTATATTTGTAACCATGACGATGACACCAATATCTTCACATGTGAAAGATAAAAATAGTATCATCACTGTGCATGGGGAAGATATGATTTTTTAGTAAAAGGAAAAATCTTGGTATTTTATCAGTATCTAATAGATATAAAATAATATAGTTTATATATCCTGAGCAGCTTAGTTTGACTTTAGTTCCATCTTCATATCACTGGTATATTCTACCTGTAACCTTTACTGTTTTAAGTATACAAATTTTTTTTTTCTTTTTCATGTTACAATTATTTTTTAATGAATAAACCTTTTTTAATAAATTTTGAAACTGAGATAATATTCATCATGGGTAAAGATACTGTAGATAAAGTTGTTCTGTTCTCTCACAAGTCAATGTGACTCCTTGAGAACCACTACGTTTCGACTGCTTTTATTGTTAAAGTCCTCTTGTGGGAATGTTTAGACTGTGATCTTGTTTGCTTAAAAACAATGGCATCAGATCTGAGTGCCTTGTGAAATGATAATAGATTTTTACAACATCTACATTTCAACCATGCAGAGAAGGAAGGTGGAGTCAACCTTGTACCCAGGCTCTTTCATTGGTGGGAGAGAGCCTGAGTACGAGGTTGAGATGGAGTTAGGGTGTGGATGTTTTCTCAAAGTAAACGGTACATGGTTTTCCCTGGTTGGTTTAAATAGCTTTTGTTTTTTGATTGTGTTCCTTTTTGAAGAGAGAAGTGTAGATGACAAATAACTCTTTTATTTCCTCTTGTTTCAGCCAAGTAAACTATTCTCTCCAGTAACTGTGCTGTCACAACAGCAAGGCAACTGTTTTGACTTCAGTGTTCTATTGTGCTCTCTTCTGATTGGTGCTGGCTATGATGCATACTGTGTATGTGGCTATGCAACTCGTGAAACAACTCTCATGGATGAAACAAGGGATGTTTGCCCAATGCTTAAACAGAAGGATGAGGTGAGACAACAATATGTAGCTTGAAGAATTGCATGCCGAAAAGTCAGCTGGAAATAACAATTATTGCAACATTATCCACATTAGTTGTTAGTTTTCTTTAAAACTCTAAACATATACAGATGCATGGATCATTATTCATATTTTGCATGGCATCCTACTCAAAACTAACTATGCATGGGCAGCAGAATTGGGGAGGCCAAATAATTTGGTTGGGGGGGGGGGGCAGCTCCCTGCCCCCAACCCCCCCCCTCCAATATTTTTCTGGCCAACAACAGCAACAGCAGGTTTTTTAACAAACTATTACAATTTCCACTGTTTCTGGTTGCCCAATAACTTTCTGCTTCTGCATGCCCATGTGATGGTTATCAGATGCCGGGAGACCGTGCAACTTCAAAATCTTCCTATTCTTGATCAACAATAGTCTGTTGATTGCTAACTCAGTTTAACCAGTTTGTTAAGCGCCAGTCTGCAGTGTCTGAGCTGAGGCCCTGTTTCAATTCCCAGCTGAAGAAGGTGCTAGCTGCCTTAATACTCTAACATCGCAAATGCTTAACAGACCTTCGCTTCGATCTTCTGGGATAAAGATATTTACCTGTAGGCCCTGGGGTGGCAGACCTCAAAGATGATCTTGAGTCTTATTGTCTGCTCCCCTGTAATTCCTTGAGTCAATACAGTATGTTGAAAACAAGGACTTGGCTAACAAGGCAGTGTGTTGCAATTAGCTTGCAATAGTAACTTTATTTTTGTTTTCCAGGGAACATCTCTTTCTAGAATATCCAGTCTTAATTAAGACAAAGACACAAGGAATTGTCTATATCTATGTATTATACAGGTTGTTAAAGAAGAAGTTAAAAAGGAAGCCAAAAAGTATGCTGTGAAACCCCCAAAGGATCTGAGGAGCAAATTTGAAGCTAAAGTTGAAGCCAAGAAAATCGCTGAAGAAGAAGCAAAAGAAAACAAAAGGCGAGAAGATGAGGCAGCACGAATTGCTGTGAGTTTGCACTAAATAAATGATTGTGTTATGAGGACTACAAAGTTTTACAAGTATTTTATATGAGAGACACTGTAATCGGTCTAATAAGCCCCTGAGGGGCTTATTGTTTTAGAACTAGCTACCAGATAGGGGGCTTATTAGAAAGAGGGAAGGGCGGGGGGGGGGGGGGGGGTTAAAAAA